>VZTO01018851.1:0-21922 GCA_013400615.1 Syrrhaptes paradoxus
TTTTTTCCTTTTTTTTTGTTCCTGTTCAGTATGGCAACATTCTGTTAAACAAAATGATGTACTGTTTGTGAGTAGAGAGACGTAGTTCATTGAACCCTTGGTCTAATTTAATTTTCCTTGGTTTTTCTTTGTTTCTACTTGACCTTGCAGTATTTACAAACCTCAAAACTAGGCACAAGCTCTACTGCTCCACATCAAGGTATGTATAAGTATTGTCTATCCCAAAAAACTCGTTACTGTCATTGTAGTCCCAGCAATTCTTCCTAAGGTCACTTCATGTGGAACTTCCAGGCTAAAATCCTGGATTCATGAAAATATTTTCCAAATTCTCTTTATTTCAACATGATAATATTTCTTGCAAAATTATAATTAATTAAACTCTTAACTGCAGTTAACCCAACAATATCACTTTTGATACAACAGTTATATTAAAGAAAAACTTTATTTTCAAAATTATTTTATCTTTGTCTGTAATGCAGAAAANAACAAAAATTGGGCAACAGCAATACTAAATATATATATATATATATGTAATGGATAGATCTGTCTTCCTTATGTTGTTGTGGTGATATTTGGGTTCTGTACTATTTCCATACCTCCTGGCTTATCTTGCTTGGCTAGCTGGCTGTACAGCTAACCTGTACGTCACTTCCAGGGATCCTGGGAATAATTTGTTATGGTTCATTGCATAAACCTTAATGAAATGTCTTTGCTGCTACCAGGTCATGGCACTTGGTGCAAATTTAGGCTATTCTCAATGCGAGCAAATTCAAAACCCTTTGGTGTGAAAAATATTTGTTTCTGCTACTAGCTGTAAATAGTTCTGGCTATTGAGACTCTCACTATCTGCAATGACTTTACTGATGTGCAAGGTGCATGTTAGTAATTTACTTGCTGCATACTTGCAAAAGAAAATGCCTGGCAAAAGGGTTTTTGTCTGGAAGTCATCTCGGACTATGAAGCTGGTTCTTACTCTCTGACAGTCTGCACGCTAGTGATGATTGCAGCTCCTAGGCTTGCCTTGCAATGCAGTTATGATTGAGGGTCTTTGGACGTGGAACTTCATGACTCCTCTAGCCACAATTTCAATGGGCTCAGATGTGGATTTGATCTAGGTCTCACTTGTACAATAAACTCCTTGTCAGCCCATTTCTCACTCTTCACTGAGATGTGTAAGTATTTTCTTTCTCACACTCCAGCTGCTTCTTTACCCTCTTCTACAGTCAAGCTATAATCCTGTGGTTTTGATATTGCAGGCTGTTGCCATGGAAATAACAGTGATTTCACAATTTCAGTGCTGTAAGCACTGCAGGAGGCAGTGGAAAAAGGTGGTTGGCAAGAGATACAGTGGGGATGTAGGGGACAGTCCAGAGGAGTTGTTTCTGAACCTGTTTTGGTTTTTTTTTGCATAAACAGCATTTCCCTTTAAAATATGTTCTCTGAGCTAGTTTCCAGTATATGAGATCTACTCGATTCCATCCAAATAAGATAGGCACCTGAAAACAGGAGACCAATATTTCATACAGAGAGAAGAGACATTCAATACTGAAAACCACTCTGTATGTATTACTGAAAAGAATCACTGGATTGTTTCACAGTAGCAATTTAGGAAACTGGGATAATGTGGGCTAATATAGAGTATTAGGGTAATTTAGGGTAAAAGGTTATAAACTCCATAGCTTCCTCTTTACAACCTTGTCAATAAAGAACAACTCTTCTTCTGGTCTCTTACATGTGCCAAAAATATACAGTGGTTTAAAGGTTTAAAAGTGAAATTCATTGTGGAAGAAATAGAATTACCCTGACCTACAATGAGAAAAATCAGTCATAAAAACTGATGACTTCACATTTGGCAGATGTCATCCAGTTTCTGACCATGTCTACACAAGCAGACTCCTTTTCCGTGTATAACATAGGTGGAGTTACTTCAGAGACTTTAGATTCCTTTAATCTTTATAAAACAGTTTTGTTATGGTATTGAAGGTGGTAACATTTCTGTGCAGCTTCCCAATCAAAGGTCTGGCACTCCATATTTTGTGGCAAAGATGTAAGAAAACTATAGGATGTCAGATAAAAGGGAACTTTCTGGATGTCTGAGGTTCAATAAAGTCATCAGTCTCCCAAAGTAAGAAGTTCTGCTTCAGAGGGTTCAAGAGATGAGCATTATTTTGAATCAACCTGTACAATTTCTAAAGATTGTGTGTCTGATCTGTTCTGATTCAACCTTCTTGCTGTCTGTAAATCAAATATTAAATGTACTTCTCATCTGAGAAACTGAGGTAACCTGGGAGAATTAATTAGTGTCTAGATATCTGGAAACCCTAAATCTTCCAATTTCAGTGATAAGTTGTAGACGTACAAAAGCATCCATTTATCAAAAATCCTATTCATGTAGTAGTCCTCAAGTAGTCAGAAGCGGATCTGTATTCAACAGTATACTACATTTTAAAGCAACGGTGGGACAGACATCAAATGCAATAGAAAATGCTCCTCTTTTAAAAGTGTGGTCTAGTTTGCTTATACCCCAACATTCTCTAGAGGAGGTTTAGTTTTGAAGTTTAAAATGCAAAATATAGTCAAGCATATCTCCATGCAGTTGATAACTATGCTACATATTTCTTGCTGGAGAGAGAAAGAAAAGAACACAAAAGCAAAATGATTTCACACTATGTTTTTATTGTTAACCAATGACAGTAAGGAAACAACTTAATCTATTATGGTAAACTCTGAAATGTGTGTGTGGTAAGGATCTCTTGGAAACAGGTACAATGATTAGCTATTCTACACAAATAAGACTACAAATGGGGTGATCTCTTGAAAATGAAAGCAAGTCAATCTTTCATAATACAGCTATTCAAACCAGCAAAGTCAACAATTCCTCCATCATCAGTGGAGACAAACCTTAGTTGTCTGGTTTCATTCAAGTTAGAGTGGGATCAAAAGAGATGTAAAAATTCTCTTACTTCTGCCTAGAGAAGAGGTTTGAAGGAGCAGGAAGAGCCTGTCCAGTTTGTGTCTGTACAAAATTGTTGAACAGGCAAACATATACACAGAGGGAGGAACCAAAAAAAGGGTGGCAAGGTGTTCCGCAATTTTTTTTTTTTTGACTGATTTCTTTATTTTGTCTGTCAGATAGACGAAGCTAGCATGGAGGATTTCCAGAGGTATAGCCAATACCCTACACCTACTCTTTTCATTTTTTTAACCCATATTCCTCAATACTTTTTGCCTTTGATCACTGAATAAACAATACTTTGTTTTGAAATGATGTTTTAATATCGGAAAAAAAGACCAGTTTTCACTCTGCTACACCAGAGGAAATATGAAATATAACTCAATCAGTTGGAATTGCCATATGGAAATACCTATTCCAGATTAGCTAAAACTAGATTTATAGTAATAGCAGCTGGTTTTTCATCAATTTTCCCTGTATATTTTCTCTAAGGTAGTTGCAATAATAGAGTGAGCCTATTGGATAGGATTTTGGTTCATCAGAGCAATCAAAATAAACTTGAGTTCCTTTTAAATCATTATGCTTTGCTGAATCAAGTTGTTTTTTTTTTTGCTTTATTAAGACCAGTTATTAATCAGCTTTAAGCCCCAAGGCCTTATCACAAACTTTGCTTTCAATTTATACTTTAATTTTAAAAAAATCCTCTCAGAAACAGGTTTACTTTGCTTCTGATCTGCAAACTAGATCACAATTAAATGCCCTCCAGGCATTTCAGCAACCCCTGGATCATTCAACTCTGGGGCTGCAGCCCCTTCCCTCCATCATCCCTCCCTCATCCCACCTCAGCTCTTCTGAGCACCAGGACTGCTCCTCAAACAGCCTCTTTTTCCACTGGCAGTATCAGGTGTGCTACCTATATTTGGGTTTCCCTTCAGCCTTCCCAAGGAAGGCAGAAAGTTCAACTTCAGGACCCAGAGGGACACTGGAAGAGTAGGCAGAATACCAGAGAAAAGGAGTACATGTTAGTAGGTTTAAATCCATAAAGATTTTCAGAGTGTTGTTAAGAGGACTTTTCCATAATAATTTGAATTATAAGTGTTAATATTATTGTAAGTTGGCTAATAGATTCACTATTAGGCTGTAACAACATTCTTTGGAGTAAAACAAACTTGTGGCTTCACATATGTATTTTGTTCTCTTTTGGCCATAACATCATTTTGAGTATTCAGAATATAACATGGTCATCTGTTCTCTTATATCAATTCTTCTGACGCTGGAATTACAAACCCAATCTCACTAATTCCTTTGGGGAAGGCTTCCACAATTTAATGCTTGAGTAAAAGATAAACTTACTTGTTCTTTTGGTTTATTTTCTGAAGAACTGTGAGGGGGAGGACAAGTTCCAGAGCATGGCCAAGTGTCAAATATTTGGCTGTAAAAGACAGATTTTCAGGCAAGGATTTGGAGTAACAGTCAGAAACTTCAACTGTTGACTAACCAAAGTTTGGAGATGTTGCCAGTATGTCCCAGTGGCAAAGATAACCATCCTGGCAAGGTCTACCTACCCATCATCTGTTAATAATGTTCTTTTTGTTCTCTTCAGGAAAATTCAGTGACCTCAACACTGTTGATCTGTGCTGCTCTACCAAACTGCTCCCATCATAATTAACCTCTACAGGGTCACAGTGTGTTGTGGCTTGACCAAGGCCCACAGCTGAACACCCACACAGTTGCTCACTCATTCCCTTCTCCTCCAGGAAGGAGACATGTGGGTCAAGATAAAGAAAGTTTAGCAAGTCAAGCAAAGGCTGAACATGCAAGGAAAGCAAAAAAGATGAATTAATTCACTACTTCACATTGGTAGGCAACGTCCAGCCACTTGCTGGAAATCATGGCCTCAGCCCACGTTTCAAACACCATAAACAAAAATATTCAGTCTTCTTTTCCCTTTCCCTATTAGTGCAAAATGTCAAATGGTATGGGATATCCCTTTGGTCCCTTAGGGACATCAGTCCCAGCTGTGTCCTCTCCCAGTCTCTTGCTAACCCTCAGCTGACTCGCTTTGGGGGCAGAGTGGGAAAAAGACAAAGCCTTGATGCTATGCAAGCACAGTGCATCAATACCCAAGATGTTAGTGATTTAGTAAGACCATTGTAGTTACAAATGCAAAACACTGCACCATACAAAGATGCTATGAAGAAAGTTAACTCTGTCCCAGACAGATCCAGTACACAGTACCATGTTTTAAAAGAAAATGTATGCTGCATTTATTACATCTGCCCATGACATTCCCGAATCTACAAAAGCCTGAGAGACCCAGTGCATTTCCTAATTCAGATCACTGATCTTTCACTCCAGGTAATCTCCTGGTGCTATGTAAATTAATAGCATTATCAAATGTTAACTTTAAAATTTTCACTGCTTTTCTGTAATAAGGCAAATGTTTAAATTACTTGGACACACTGTAAGAATTACAACTAGGAAACCTGCTTAGAAATGTTTGTATCCTCCTCAATTCTGTAAGGAGGATACTGGCTTTATAGGGATCATGACTTCTGACAATGTCATTTCTCCAAATGCTTGAAAGTCTCTTGCAAGCTAATATTAACTTTTATATAGATATGCTGCAGGCTGGTGTTCTGTTCTTTAAAACATCTAAGAAAGTGATTTAATATCCCTGAAACATTCAAATAACAGATAAGAATTTGCACAATGTGCACACCAAGAAATATGGATGGATTTCAGGAATGGCCTTCAAGCAAATCCAAGTCTGTCTGAAAGCTTCACACTGCAATTATGTTTGTTTAGCTACAAACAGGTTAATAGAACTAGACTTCTTTTTTTTTGGTAGCTTTGCTTTCTCACATGCACAACAATTTTCACTGATGTGGAATGTACTCTTAAGTGACTTGTGAGATGGACAGTCTACATATGCCTTCAAGCTGTGTAAACTAGTATAACACTAAACTTCAGAAGTGGTGCATGTTTATCTGGCAAAAATTCACTATGTCTCATCCCTAGGTACTTTATCACTAGTCCACTGCTCATGCCCTATAGGCAGAGGAGAATAATCACATGACTTTTCTACTAACATGTTTACCCAAAAGTCCATAGATTTTATTATGATACAATTTTTAAAAGCTCCTAGAACTATACAATTCTAGATTTCTACAGACCTAATTGTTCAGACAAACTGATCATCTCAAATAAAATTGAAATAGCTTTTCCTTAGTCACCAGCCTCAGCTGCTTAAAGACATAACACCAAAATGCTTTCAATTACGTTATAAACTAAATAACCATATAAGTACTGGCCTTCAGAATGGTTATGAGCATATCAATTTAAAAGATCTGAGAGATATTTTGGGCTATGTCCACTGCAGAATGTGTTTAAATTGGAGCATAAGATCTTAAAAATCATACAGGATTTTATAGAGAGCAAGGGTAAATGTTATAAAAATGAGGACACAGTGCTTCTGAACATTTGAGAATGTCTGAAAATGGATGTACATGTATTGTGTACAAACTATGTTTTGAGGATGCTGTAATTAGAAACTCCCACCGGTAAGAAGAGAAAAAAATTAAACCACAAACCAATAGAAAGCTATGTGTGCTAACTGCAGGCTTATTTAATGTTATTTATTAAAAATAAAATGGAAATAAGAAAAAAGGGGGGGAAAAAAGAAAGAAAACCTTACCTTCATCAATCAAACCCATAATCAGTGGACAACAAAACCACTCAAAAAGCTGTGGGATGTTCATGTCACAATAAAAAGAAGAAGATACAGGCAGGGATTCTGCAACTTAGAAACCTCTGTGTTTTGTTAGACACGTCTCTGTTGGTAATAGTTGACTATGTAACTGAATATATACTTACACAGAGAAACCAGTTACCCTTTATGATCCATTTTCATACTCTTCTGACAAAGTTTTAAGCAGAACACATTGATCCAGTTGGCAGAAAGACTTCCAGCATAAGCCTGCTGTCAGTCTGTGGCTGAATAAGCAGTGGTATGGCATTTCTTTTCCACTGCCTTTGGAAAGTAAAGTTGGAGAACTCAAGGATGCTTATAATAAATGAACAAACCCATGAAAATAGGAATTACACTCTACATTTCAAATGCAAAGTAAAGATTCTCATCATCATTGCAGAATATGTAGATGGAAAAGCAAATACAGATGTTGAGTTAGATTTGGAGAAATCAGAAGTTGAGAATGTTGAGACCCGCATTATATGTAGTTTTCCTTGCAATTAATGTATCACGGACAATGGAAATGGTGATATCACTTTAAAAAAGTTTTCATGTTTAAGGAAACATATTTATATATTGCAGCAAGACTACTTGTGACCAGTAATTAAAAAAATTATACCTATCAACACAAGCCCAGATCATTCAAAATACCATACTCTGTGAAGAGACAGGTTCAGGAGCGTACAGTTTGACTAACTGAACTCATAAAATGACAGTAATGTGAACGGGTTATTGGTGAAGAGGAGATTTCTCTAAAGTAGTTTTAATAATGTACCAATTATAGTGTAATAACTGAAATATATTAATGTAAATAATTAACTATATATTTGTCTTCTAACAGATTAATATTTTTGTTCAGTGAACTGCTCCAGTATCCTACAACACAAGTGTGGGCATTAACTGGGCTGTTCTAATAAAATTTTATCAGGTAAAAGAAGCTTGAAGGCTGTTGAACGAGAGAACAGGCAAATTTAACTGGGACCTCCAAAAGTACAGGCACGAAAATATAACTGGGGTTTTGAAAGTCCAATTACAGAATGATGCCAGTGGCCCCAAGGTGATAAACACAACTCACTAAGTTTATTGATCATTAAATCTCACTACTGATCACTATGGGAAAGCAGACTTGACAGCTTGGTATATCCACTTTAGAGTATTAATTTTACGTGCATAGAATTGTGTGTGATAGACAGCATGGGTAGAGGGATCTCTATGTTATATACAAGACCACAATGAAAACATGGAGCTGCTTAGACAACATACTTCAGATATGGGTAAGCGGAACAAATCACTCTTCAGATCTCTAGATATCCTGGACTATGTACACATGTAGATGTGTTTTATTGTCATTAAAGGGAGCTATCTTTCCATTTCTCATTGTCTGACCCAGTGCTCATTGCATTTTGTCTGGCATACCACCCTTGAGGTTTGGTTATAATTTAGATTCATAACATGTACATACACATATACATACACATATATGTGCATATATACCTAAATATATATACCTAAACAATTATTTTTATGTGTATATACATATATATACTTCATATACATATAATGGTTTTGCATTTATATACATATCCATGCATATATATAGCTTACATGACACAGGTTTCCAGACCAGGGTAGAGGAGAAAGGAAGGAAGGAGAATTACCGAACAGTAATGGGTGTCTAGATATAGATCTCATTGGGCACATGAGGCTTCAGTGAAATTCTTTATTGCCTTTTTCTTCATTCTTTCTCCTTTGCCTCAAATCTGTTCTTCCCTCTTTCTGGCCTGAAATTTCTCACTGTTCTTTCCGAGAGCTATAAGAAAGATGCAGGGTCTGTTAAATCAGTGTGAACATCTTGGACAAGGTTGAAGTTTAGGCTGTAGTGCATTTCGTACTTGTAATTTTCCCCAACTGACCAGGGAAAGTCTGAATCTTCTTCCTTATCCTAAAAAGTCTGTCACTGTTGCACCATCCTCACAGGTGTGATTCATCACGTCCTCACAGGTGTGATTCATCACATTTTCCCAGCAGAGTCCAGACTACCTCTCAGAGTAGGGAGGGGAGGATGTGCAGTACAGCCTGTGAATGATAAGTCGGTGTGATGGGTTAGCCCTTGGCTGGGGGCCAAGCCACACACCCGCTCACACAGTTCCCACCCCCATCCAATCATAGGGGAGAGAATTAAAGGGGTAAATGGAAAAGGTTCTCACTGGGCAGGACCAGCCCGATTGGCAGATCCTCTAGTGTTGACTAGCCAAGTGGCTTTTGCTAAATGTGTATTCCAATTTTTGGGGTAAAGGAAGAAAGGACTTGTGGGTTGAGATAAGGACAATTTAATAACTATACTACAAAACTAAACTACAATAATATTGGAAATAATACTATATACAAATATACAAATGAGTGATACACAGTGATACTNACGATGCCCCTGGAGGGGGAGGGTCCTGAAACTCACCGAACAGAGATAACAATATGAGCGTCCCAGACTGAGAGCTGACTGGAGTGTGTGTGGGTGGGGGGAAGGCCTTGGGAGAGCAAATACAGGCCCCTGAAGCAAGATGATCTGGAGCCTAAGGGAAAAGAGCAAAAGAGAGCGATCTCCCAGAAGGGTCTTCGCCTATATACTGGGCATGACACGCATGTTATGGAATAAAATAATTGGCTATTCTGAGTTTCGGTCTTAACATAAGGGCAAATCCTATGCTAGCAACCAGCTGTCCTTCTTCCCTCCGCTGCTGTCCTTGGCAGCAGCACAAAACATCATTCTTATCAGCTCTTCTCCTGAGTACAAATCCAAAACACAGCCTCTTGCTAGCTATTTATGAAGAAAAGAAAAAAAAAAGTTAACTCTCTGCTTAACCCAGGACAGTCGGGGACTGAGATTGCAAGGGGCAGGCTGTGGTGGCATTTGAAGTGCTGAGGTGTCGGAAAGATGTCTCAAGATGAAACACATTGGTTAATCAATGAGAAGCACTCTTTCAGGGGAAAAGGATTAGATGGAACAGTGAAAAGACTGTTATTCAGAAATGTTTAGTGCAAAGAGTCTTATAGGGGATTAGATGAAACAGTTATTACAGTCAGAAAAGATGATAGCTGGGCCATCCAGACACTACCAGCAGATATACTTAAGAAGACAGGGAAGGTGACTATCTTAAAACGGCACGGGAAGGAAGCCATGGACAAGGAATATAAAACAACTGATGTACTAGTTTACTAAAGACATATGCTTAGTCTTTGAGTTTTGTAGCTGAAGAAGTATATTATTGTAAAAGCAGTGACCAAAACAAAGTGTCAAGAAGGACAATGCTTGCGGATATAAAGTATCTATACCCTCAAAATGCAAGATCTGGCCCTTTGTACATTAGCAAGAAATTCTGGTTCAGAAATTGACAAAGAAATATAGATATAACTGCCCTGTAAATCCTGTACTAGGAAAAGTATAAAAAGGAAAAAAACCTAAATGCTAAAATTAGGGTGTGTAACTTGCTCAGCAAGTTCCTAGAGCCAATTACCAAGATTTCCATTATATTTGGATGTAGTTTAATTAAATTTTGCAACAAGAACAAGCTGTCTCCAAGAATTAATAGATCATTTTTACTCATTCTTCAAAAATGTATAGAGTGTTATCCTCAGATGCATATGTAGCTATTGCAATGTAGTCTGAGTTACATAGCACTGTATGAATATTAGCTTTTCATGCATAGCTCATAAATCACATGAAACTACGGATAGCTCCACCTACAGTACTTACTGTTTTGCAGTGGAAGTTAATTAAAGCAGCCCATTCAAAATGTTTAATTGTTTAAATATAAATTACATTTTGTGCACTATAACCATTGTACGTCTTTTACTCCATCTGTTCTTTCCTCTTAGTTTTTAGATAATATTAGAAATATGCTGACACACTACTTTTCACACAGCATCTGCCTTAACCACACTAGTGAAATAGTCCTCAAATATTCTCTGAGCTAACTATAGCTTGACAAAAGCACAGACATCTAAAAACTGAAAGTTTTTACTGTATTTTGCACACTAAACTGGGACGCAGAATATCATGTATTGGTTTTAAAAAAGATCTTTTTTTTCCTAACTTGGTAAATCATAATTTCCCAGAACATCCATTCCTCCCTTACAGAATAATATATTCCTTTCTCTCCTTGTTTGCTGTAATAAAAGTATTACTAGAAATTATATTTTACTGTTCTCATACAAATGCAGTACATGCTAGCATTTGTATTTCTCAGATCTTCTAGTGTTATTGCATTCAGAAAACAGGGTGACCTGCTATTTGAATGTCATAGTTAATTTAGTTCAGTATTTCTTCTCAAGTAGCAAAATAGTGAATAAAATATTTTACTATCAAATTAGATTACAGAATTCAGTGCAAGAAGAGACAAAATTAGAGATTATTTTAAAAATTCTTAGTCATATTTTGGCATTATCAACTAAAGCTGTAGTGTAGAGAAGTCTAATTTAATTGGCATGTTTTATCACACTTGTGTTTGGAGGGGAAAACAAGAGGGAAAATATCTCCAAGAGAGGATGGGTGAGTTCACTCCTACGTTTTAAAGAAAATACTCTGGAAAACATAAAACAAAACAAAACCCATGGTATTTATTTTCTGGGGATTTTTAATCTTTTTTAAAGAATTGTAACCTTTCATTTAGAAATGTCATTTTTGTGTCAAAAATCGATTCCAAAACTTCTTTAGTGAGCAATACCAGAAATTAATTTTAAAAATAATTATTTACAGAGGTCTATCACTCACAAGTTAAAAAAATGCATTCCAAAAATATTTTTTGAAAAATACTGCAGAATCTAGGACCTTAATGATAGCTCTCAGTTGTTGATAATTATGTGTATTTATTCTGATCTCTAAGATTGTAGAATGGTCACATGTTAATTCAAAATTGAGGGAGGAGGGGGAAATAGAGACTATTTTAAAAAATCTTCCTCCTTCTGGGATTTGCACAGCAAATTAACCTTAGAGTGGTCTCTGCTTGAGTATACCACGTAAAATTAAAGATTCGGTTTGAGGCTTATATATTTCACACTACACTAACATATCTCTTTTGAGCTTTTATGCTATACATTTATTTTCTGGTGCACAAGATTTCTTCTGTTTTGTTGGAATTTTCAAAAGTAATCAGCACGGGCTTTTATCACTTCTAGAAGGTCACTTCCGTAAGTACACATAGTCTAATTTCAGTGCAACTCGTGGCTTTTTGCCATTCCCTGTTCATGTCAATGCCAATGTCAAGTTTTACCTAATATCGGTAATTAGCTTTATTAAAGCAAAGAAACTGTGATAAAAAGGTTAAAATATTTGAGATTTTTTCTTTTTTTGTTGTTGTTTCAATGCATGTTTTATTATGCGAGTAAAATTTCTATTAAAATACCAGACATTGATCAACATGAAGCATTCACCATATGCAGATGTTTAGTTCCAGATGGGCACCTCTTCATTATTCTGACTCAAGAAATTTAAAAACCACATCACAGAGAGTACCTTGTATACCAAAAATATCTATCAAAGTCCCACGGACAGAGCAATGCTAGACTGCACTAAAGAAAGTTTTGGATTTTTAAGTGTTCATCTAATTCCTCTGTATACTGTCTGGAAATGCTTTGAAGAACCTGCTGGCATGAGGTGTTTTAAAGAGCTGCTTTACTTTACCAGTCTTATTTTAAACATTCACCATTAGCTTAATTAAAATATAAATGCATGTATAAATAGAGAATATTAGTTTCAGGGTTTTTTTTACAGAAAGGTCATTCAAATGAATAGTGATAGAATGTAGAATCCCAACCTCTACATCTATTTTTCAGTTCTTGTTGAAGACAGTAATTTGTGTGACAGTAATTCAGCTGTCTAACAATAAGTTAGGGGAATAAAAGATGTATGTGAAGATGTATGTAGACACTATGTATACATACATAAGAGAAAGTTAGATTTTTAGAGAGATGGGGGTAACAGATGTCATCTTATTTCCTAACCATACAAAAATATTGTAACGATTTTTTAATTGGAATTTCAAAGCCTATCTTTTAAGGAAAAAAGGTAAAAACAAAAATTAATTTTCAAAAAAAGCAACTCCACATCAGCACTGCTGCTCAAGCTGAGCCACAGGATGGCCCACAGCGGCAGAGAACTGCTCTGATTTCAGTGATGTATCTTAGTTCTGGCAAGAAGGTGACTATTTTATAGTCCAGCTGCAAAGTGCACTACCGAAGCAAGACACTGTTGAGCCTTAAGATCAGAATCACTAGTGGAAACCTTGTGCCAGTCTGCAGGGGACATAAAATGATTTTTTAGATATAGACAGTGCTTTATTATAGCTCTAACATTACAAAACAGAGTTATCTTGTTGTTCTTTCCAAACTGACCTTCCAAGAAATACAGACAGATTTTGTCGGTCTTTCTGCGCTCACCTTAACCTTTCCAACAAGCACTTCTTCTGCTGTCTGATAATATGAATTATCAACATATCCATCTGCACAAAGCTGGAGCATGGCCTGAAGACATTATAAATTTAACAATCAGCTTCTTTCAAATCACCTCATCACCTCTACCTGACGTGATCTCAGAAGTCATCTCTCTTTCAATTCCCCCATCTCCCTCCATAGCCAGTCATTCGCATCAATGTACAGAGAGAGGCAGTAAGCAGAAGCTTATTCTAAATGTAGATCTAGAGGTTTACTCTGGCAGAGATGGATGATTAGAGTTATCACCTGACTTGAACAAGAAACGGGGTTTTTTGGGCTGATGTTGGCCTGAGTAATCTGATTAAATGATTGCCAGGGAGTAGCAATGGTTTCTGAGTTTTGATTAGATTTTGGGCTAGGGTTAGGTTTTTGCGGTTTTTCTGATCAGGAGCTAGGTTTAAATCTGATGGTTAGGAGTTCACAGGTTTTAACAGTTTAGTGTTTAAGCCTGGCCAGACTGCTAAGACTGATCAAGTCTAGCACTAGAAGTTAGAATTTGTAAGGCTTCCAAGGTGAGAGCTAGTTGCAAATGCTCACACAGCTTCTCAGGCTGTCTATACAGTTTGGTGCTTGGAAAGCTGTTGGTATATGGTATATGTCAACAAAGGCTAAAGAGATACACAGCATCAAGTAGTTTTAAAACATGCAAGAAAAAAACCTATTTAGATTCTCTGGACAGATTTGACTACAGTTAATATTTTCAAGGGGAGATAACTTTCAAAGCATTCTGAAGTACTTTGGTTAAAAGCTCAACTCTGAAACCATTCTGGTGTAAACTGGATTAGACTGCCAACCTTGTCCTTATTATAAGTATCTGAATTTTACCACAGTTCATTATTTTAATGAGACCATCTGCAATTTCTGCTTGAATCTCTTTTACGCAATTCAGAAAAAAAAAATTCTCTGTGGCTATACACATACTTACTCCTGCACAATAACATAGGCTTGGGCACATTTTTTCATATAGATAAAAATCCATAGAAAGTTTGAAAACCTACAGTCTTTTGAAGTGTTTGATATATGATTCCAGCCTGGGTAACCGATGAACAATGAAGATACAGAAAAATATGTCATTTAATAGGCTGTGCTAGCTAACAATCTATATACTACAAGGACTCATTTTCAGAATATTTTTGGGATAAAACTAGTGAAAACAAATTAAATCGAATTAAAAGAAAACAGAAAGACCAGTTTTCACTTTGGAAATGTTACTATTTTGAAGCAACATGCTGGACTTGCAAAGAAACTATTGTGATTAAAAAAAAAAATGCTTGAGAGATTCCTTCAGAAATGTCCACCTTCAAGTCCAATATTCCAGATGATAAAACACTTATTCATGTCAGGGAAAGAGAGATTCAAAGCTTTTATTAGCACAATAAGCAAGAATTTAATCATAATTAATTCAAGAAGTAGTATTTCCCTAGGTCGTTGTTGCTATTATAAATGAAAACAAATTAATTTTAAAATTATATTTAGTAATACAATGCTGAAATCTAAGAAGTATATTGATACAGACATGACATTTCACCTCTAGAGTCAATCTATATTTGTCTGTTATGCAAACTTAACTTGTAGAAAAAGTACTGCTTCAAAAATAGAGGTGACTTGCACAGTGTTTCTTGTGTGGTATGGAAATACTGACCCACTGAACTCTGTGACAACAGAAGGGTCAGGTGAATTCTGCATTCAGCAGCCTCAATCATGCAACAAAAATTCAGCACTTTAAACAAAAAGCTGTATTTTACGTAAGGTGGAATAGAACTGTAATGGGTAGATGTCAGAAAACCAACAGGCCAGAGTAGTAAGACGTTAGGATGCTTAATAAGGGTTGTCTTTCTCAGTCTTCCTTTTCCTGTTAGAAATAGTCATTGCTAAAATGGGATTCACTTTCAGATGTTTCTGGTTATGTTCAGCATTATGTTCCATTAACTCACACTGCTCTGATGTGAAACAATGTTCTCTACAGGACTTCTCAGTTTTTCCAAAGCACAGCTCTGTGTTATTTTTCTGTCTTTTTAATAGTGTAATTTTCCTTTCTTTTAAAATGAATGCTATATGTACTGATCTTGGATGGGGAGTCAAGGACTGCCTTATTAAAAAATCTTTCTGCCTACATCAAGGCCCACAGATATGATTTATTTTGCAATTTAAGATTTGTCTGTGTGCTCAGAATGTTTTGCTAAGTAGATGTGGAATATAATAGACAATAATAAAGTTTGATTTGCACTGGAAACAGTTCAATACGTTTTACTTTAAAGAGCTCCCTTCCTCTACATGAAGGTGGGTGTTTTCTCAAAGATGTTCAACACACTGCATGTAAAGAATGTGGCCTGAGGTTCTTCCTTTCCACCCCTTTACCCATGAGGGTCAGAAAGGGTGAAAGAACTGCACATGTACTTCTCACAGTTTTAAAAGTGATAGAGTTCCATCTCTTCTATAGCTTCCTCTTGACTGAGAAATGAAGAGTTATCGCTCTGTCAGTAAAATCAGAACTTGTGGCTTGAACAACTTGTCCTGTTCACTGCTGAAGAGGCTCTGGGATGGAGTGCTCTAGTCTATGAGAAATTGTGGGACTGTGCCAACTAACATGGAAAAAAAAATTTAATGGCCTAGGATGTGCACATTTTATTTGGATGCTTAGCCTGCTTAAAAGTCCTGATATAATGGAAATAGATTTTTTTTTTCATTTTGAGAAGCTCTTGATAAGGGTTGTGTCAGTGGAAGGGTCTATAGTGTAGGACAAAAGGATGCGTCTCAGATTATTTGTCCTGGAGCCTGCATTAACCTTTGCCCATCCCACTTTCGCAAAGGACTTAAAGTCAGCTGAGTAGACAGGAAAGAGATACAGTGTTTCCAAGAGGTTACCTGGACTGAAAAATCTGGGACTGTGGGATAAGAGTAGAAATTGCCTTCTCCATAGTAAAGACATGAATATCTATGGATAGAAATCAAAGATAATAGGATGAAGTTCCTGATGGTCCAGACACACAGAGTACATTGACTTTATTGGGAGCTTTGAGCATGAAAGATCCGATTCTGGGAAATAACAAGCACTTAAAACTGAATGTGGAGCCAATAAGAGCTGTGAATGCTCGGTCGGCATTTCAGGATATTCGTTTCAACTGCTCATCGGTGTAAGGTGATACGTGATCCTGAAAGTCTATACACTAATGTGACTGTGACTTCATTAATTTAAAAGCAACTGCTCTGAGTGAGACTCTTTCAGTTCTTAATTTCACACTGCAGACAACACAATATTCTGCAAAAGTAATCTTTGTAACACATCTGTCTTTCTGATCCTTTTATCCCTCCATTTCTGGTCTTCAGACAAAAAAAGAAATAACACTACTCTTTGCTATGACTTCTTGATACTTAGACCTTGTTCTATTTCCATCCAAGTACCCAGAAAGACAGAATGCACACCAAGCATTTTCCTTCAACCGGTGTTTGACCATCATGGTTTTCCTGAACTAACAGATTCCATTGACTATTAAAAAGTTTCCTCTTCTAAAATCGAGAAATACTGTCTCTGTAGAGGGAAACCCCAAAAAATGTTATATTTACCAATGTTAAAATGCAATTGAAGAGTCTCTTTAGTGACATATAACTCTTTCGTCTGTCAAATGCAGCACCAGTGAAAAACACTAGAATATAAACCTTTGAGTATGTCTAGGAAGATTTTTTTTTAAATTATACTTTTTGCCCAAAAGTAATCTTAAAAAAAAATCTGCTGAAGAGTTAAACACATTTCGTAAATTTTAAGTCCAGATCTTATAGATTACATTTTTCCAATTCACCAGTGCAATTAAGCTGACAGTAAATGTTTTCAAGAGCTAGAATATGAATGACAGTTTCTCATATATACCCAGTGAACTTAATTGACATATATTTCCACTGAAATGGCTGACAATATCAATTGCTATGCCTTATGCATATTCCACAGTGATTAGAAAATTAACATCATTATGTTATTTCTAGTGACACTCTGACTACCTCAAAAATGATATATATGGAGCTCTTTTGCTTTCCATGGGACTGTTCTGAAGTCATACAAATTAATGGAAATAGCACACATATTTGTCAAATGTTCTAGCCTTTATGTTATCTTTAGAATTGTCCAAGAGAGACTGCAATTTAAAAGCAGATTTAGAAAGTATTCACCTCCAAAAAAACCCAGATATTATATCCAGTTAGTGCAACCTCACAACGCCAAGAGCCCTTTAAAGGTTGGAAATCTCCTGTTCTAAAAAACCCCAACAAACCAGTGAGCTAAAATGCATAACGTTAATTTGGAAAGCTGTTTGTGTTATGTTATGTTTAAGTTATGTTAAACTTTAACGAGTTTTGAAATAAAATCATGTGCTGAGAGTTTTTAGCTCTAAGGATTTGGAGAAGCAGACCTTGAATAAATGACATATACTCTGTGAATTAAAAGTGCACGTGTACAATCAAAATTTTGTGTGTACATTTTTAAGATTTAATAGATTTTAGGTTATGTTATCTGATTTTCCCTTTACATACAGTAACAGTAGGAAAAGAGTTCCAAAAGGTGGTAGATTAGGCCGTTTAAAGGTTTGTTCGATAAGATATGTAAATATATGAAAGTGAAACACATGTCTCTGACCTGGGGATTGTGAGCAGAACTTTTCAAAAATCCTTCCTTAAAACTTGCAAATGCCTCATGTCATTAGGAATAAACTGTAAATTAGATTAACTGACTAGCAGGTACAAATCCTGCTCTGTTATGACACTGTTACATGGGCTTTCAGACTCAGCGTACAGGTTACTTTCCCACTGCTTTGCCATACATCACAGAGCTTTCCATGCTTATGCTCACTTTACTCTTAGAGAGACTTCTGTTAGCAGGTATCAAACTGGCTCACAAGGATAGGTGGAAAAACTTATTTTCTTTAAATATCTAGGCAAGTACATATCTATGGCTAAATCTTTACTAATAAATTAAACTTTTGTTCTTTGAAGCACTGAGTCAGACAAAACACAGAGTCCCATCACTATACAATTAAACTCTCCTAACTTCTGAAACAGGATGTTCACATCAAAATGTCTACCTACAAGACATCCTTTGCTGATGCACTTATTCCTGGAATGTAGCTACAGCTTCTTTCAGAGGCTTCTGGAGGACATGGGCTAAAACCACACTGAGACGCTTTAAACATGTTAACAGCACAAGGAAGTGAATTCCAGCCCTGGGAATTTTCTCTGGCATTTTTCAGTTTATGACTATGGGCACTATTTAGAAGAACTTCCAGTACCCTAATTTTCCAAGGTTTTAACAAGGTTAAAATAAAATAATTGAAAACAGAGACCATGCTTGCAGCACCACAGATAAATAAACAGTTTATGTGGAAGATCAGCTTGAATTTTTAGATCTGCCCAATTCAACTGACAGACCAGGCCTCTGTTTAAAGCACTCCTAGCTGAAGACTCTGCTGTGGTTTTGAAACAGACTGTTAACCCAGGGTTAACCTAGAGTCAGTCCCATTATGGTCCAAATACATCCATGAGCTCAATCAAATTAAATAACCTTTTCACCACATTAAATTATTATTTATTTACACAAGCAACCTAGTTAGTCCTTCCTGACACTGTGCCTTTTTTTGCCCTGTTGTGGTTTGGAGATGCTTGTGTCTCTTTGAAATGACTCAAACACTGCAGACAATAATTATCTTCCTGCTTGGCAAAGCCATACCAGGTTATTTATTGTGAAGCGAAACATCCCTTCCCACTGGAACAGAAAATGCCAAGTCTCACAACAAATATTTTTCGTGCTTGAAAAGAATCACATTTTCAATACTTGCAAAAAACTTCCAAAAAATAAACTTGCAAAAAATGTAACTGGAATGACAGCATTTGGTTTATTGCTGAATCATTTTAAATCCAGCATAATAACCAAATCATAGAATCATAGAACGGCCTGGGTTGAAAAGGACCTTAAAGATCATGTAGTTCTGACCCCCCTGCTGTGGGCAGGGTTGTCAGCCACTAGAGCAGGCTGCCCAGGGCCCCATACAGCCTGGTCTTGAACGCTTCCAGGGATGGGACATCCACAGCTTCTCTGGGCAACCTGTTCCAGTGCCTCACCACCCTCTGAGTGAAAAATTTCCTCCTAATATCCAACCTAAATCACCCCTCCCCTAGTTTAAAACCATTCCCCCTTGTCCTTTAGCTGTCAAACCATGTGAACAGTTGCTCCCCCTCCTGTTTATAAGCTCCCTTCAAGAGAAGTGGTAAGTAGCTAAAGAGATATTGTACAAGAAGTTTCTGATATCTTTAGAGATATACCATGATATCAGTCCATGAGAAGTTGTCACAGAATTACTTCCCCCAGTACAAAAGAAGAAAAAAGACATTTCTGCAAAGCTATTCTAGTAACTCATCAGAAAGAAAGGGTTGTAAGTGATCTCAATATTGTGGTCTACACCAGGAATTAAATGTCACATACTAAGATTTTATTGACTCATTTTCTGCCAACTCTGCTTAAAGGGATGACTTTCTAGACAAGATTGAATGGAGGGTTACTTGCAGGTTTCTCAGTCTTTTAGAGTTCTAACCATGGCATTTATCTTTCATGAAAAGTTCTTATATAAAGTAATAGCCACAAGCAAGTTGTCTTTGTGTGCAAAATCTGATTTTTATTGTTCCATTCTTGCTGGAAATGACCCTATTCTTGGAAGGAATTATCAAATCTAGACGTATGCTTTCTTTGCTTTACACTGCTTTTTAATATTTTTCCTATACAGCTGTTCATCCCTGTGCCTTTACACTGTTAAAGAAGGGTTATTGTTCAAGATTTACTTTAGCTCTGACTAATGACAGCCTCAACATTAAAATGTTTCTAGCAGATTTTATCTCCCTTCAGTTATTATACTGTACAAATGTGTTTCAGGCTGTCTAACTTTCAGTCTTCTGGTTACATGTTACCTGCTGAGCACCTGTGGTCTCCAGATTCTAAGGTGTTTTTATGGATCAACAGGCACTCAGATTCTGAGTACTGAGAGGTTAAATTCCACTAAGAAAGTTAAATGTTGAAGAACTTTTGAAGATAAGGACATAGCTACTAAGGATGGTCTCAGAAAAATCTCACTTATAGATTAGTGAACAGGTATATTTTTATTGTGACCTTTCTGAAGGACACAATAGGCAGGATTTGAATGCTCTTTTGGGAAGACACTGGCACAGTGTAAGGATAACTGGTTTCACTGTCTTTACCTGACTGATTAGCATAACATAGGCTGTCTTTGACATAGATAAGAAGCACTTTCATAGTCTCTGGACAAAGGTTACCATCTCTAAGAGGTAAAGGAATGTATCTAAACTAAGACTCTGGTTGAAAATGACTCCTTAGAGAAGATCCTCTCTACTAGCTATGGAGTGAATCTGGGCAGAATGTCCTATTTACATTATGAATAGTTCCCTAAATCATTGGTCTACTTTTGCATTTTTTATGGTAATATTCAATTACTAAATACATTTTGATGAATTTCAGAAAGAAAAAAGTATTTATAGGGATAGATTATTTTCCTGCTGAATAAAATACTATACCTAACAGTATGTTTGTAGCTTCAATTTGTCACAAAAATAAGTTATCTTGTAACTATCAGTCAAGTGGTAAGAACAGAACCATAAAAACAGGAATTGATGACATTGTCACTGCTTCCTGTCAGTTGAAGTAGTTAGTCTTGCTAATGTTGTACACAGAACAACAGATCTGTGAACATAAAAGTGATTTTGATACAATATTTAACTACAGTTAACTGCAGTACACAATTTGCTATCCACAGAATACCACTCGTCCTTTGAATATGGTATAGAGTCTGGTCCTAAAGAACTCAAGGGGGATTATTAGCCTGTACTAGCACCTCACCAGTTACATTTACAAGGCTTCAGTTTGTCTGAGACAGAACAAACTTCCATTCCTTTAATGTGTAGATGGAGCATGTTAGGTTCTCCTTTGCAATCCTCTACCTAGACAGAACCACAGAAGAACACTGATGCCATGACACCTGTGAATTTTAGGGGTAATATTTGTGGAACCCAGGTTTTTTAAGCTGATCTTTCTGTGTTCAGAACTTTGTAAGGTAGCAGTCTAACTTGAACCAAACTGAAAGTGTTTGACAATTTGCATTTGATAAAGCCTAGAAGCAATTAGTAGACGAAGGAATTAATTTCAGCTCACAGTCACTTATTTGATTTTGTGAGCTCATACTGCTTTATTGTCATCACTTCTGTCTCAGTAGGAGAAAAGACTCAGGTAGATGCAGAGGTAGAAAATATGGAAACCTCTACTCTAAACCAATTATATATGCAGCTATAATCATTACCTTCTGTCTTTTTTCTCGACCATAAAGACAAGTCCTGTCTGGCTCTGTGGAAACCATGAATAAACCACAGGAAAAATTAAAAGCTTCCTATTCCAGTAATTTCCAGTCTATTTTTCTTCATGAGGAAAAACACTGAATTATATTTCTCACAAAAAATAAAGAAATTAAGGAAATTTGCCATCTTATCATATTTTGAGGTATTCTGGTGCAATATAAAATTATCTAAGTTTCACCATGTTGCAGCTGCAACTTAAAATATTAATGTTTATTAAAGGATATTCCATTTTTGAAGTATAGCATATCAGACACACAAAGTCAGTATTACAACAGATCAATGCATATTATTTTGAAAGTGGAGTGTTTCATAAGAGCCTACCACCTCTGGAAGAA
>VZTO01018852.1:0-16511 GCA_013400615.1 Syrrhaptes paradoxus
GCACATTGCCAGCTCATGTCCAGGCTCCCTCCTTCACACATTGGAGGAGAAACTGTTGTTCTTTCAAAGCACTGCCATAGAAAAAGGGTGAAGTTTTACATAATGGAGTGGCGACTTTCCTGGGGAAACCTGATCTCCCTTCCTGCAATCAACATAGATAATAAACACAAGGCAAACTATGACAATTAACAGCTCAAAGGCAGTGCTACTAGTTACTTTCTTCCTGCTGTGTGTTAATGGTTGTGCAAACAGCTAGTTTAAACCACCTATAATTTCTTGTAAGGGTAAGCATCCTTGCTGTGTTGAGTCCCCCACCCGGGGGACAGCTGGCAACAGGGAGGAGAGCTGGGCTGTTGATTATCACCTCTTAGCTGGAGACTATTGCACATCACATTAGATTTTCACGCCACTCAGTGTCATGCCAGTGGAAAGGGAATGAGCAGCTAATTTGGTTTCCTTTGCCATCTAGAGAGGGAATTCTCAGTCAGCCAATTCCTGCACATAAACAGTGTGGGAGAGGCTCACCAAGCCCTGTTCATAGGCTTGGGCCAAATGAGCGGTGTGAACATGTCTTTGGCCTTTCACACAAAGGGAGAATGTCTCAGGTGAAGGCTGCAGGGTGCTGACCCATAGCTGTCATCTTCCTGGGGACATCAGGAATCACTGGTCAATCATTTCAGTGTCAGGTAAAGTCATTGGGAGATGAAGGGGCTGAAGACACTCCTTGTTGATATGAGATCATTTTTGAAATGTTTCAGAAAAAAAAATAAAATCTGTCATCCCATTTCTCAGATGAGACCAACAGCATTAGGAAGCTTCTCTCACGTTGTTATGGAAGCAGTAGTCTCAGCTTTGGACAAAGAATCGCTTCCCCTCATCTTGGCTTCCTTCACGTAACTTTGGTCTGGGAAGTCTGGAGGGCTGAAATTGAGGAGGTCAAGTTATCCATACTGAAGTTCTGTCTATTTTTGCCTTTTGGTCCTGCCAGTGACCATTCAGCAGTGAGCCTGGCTGGGCACCAGGAGTGACACTTGGTACATTCGGTAAAGGAGAGGTCTGTTGTGGTTTACTGTAAAAATGATCCTGAAATGCATGGCTCAAAATGCCTTTTCACATTAACACCAGTGTGTACAGACTCTTTTGCAGAAGTCTGCCGTGCATATGGGTACTATGTAGCTCTCATACTCTGACACTTGTTTTTTGCCACTTGTTTTAAAAACACAGACGAAAATAACGTGACACTCTATTACAAATGGATACATCTCCAGTAACTTTATGAACTGCATTGGAGAAACTGGCTATCGGTTGTGAGAAAAACTATACTTTGGACCACTTGCTTTTACTTCAATGCTCATTTATTTGAAGGGCCTGGAAGAGTATTATTTGTTTGATATGGGATGCTGACCTAACTACTATATCCAAGACCAAAGCTTGCTTGCTGTGTTATATCAACCTGGTAAGGGTACAGTATTCATCATGATTATCTTAATATATGAGTACTTTATACTACCTTGTGGTAGATTTCAAATGTTATTGTATGGTACCTCAGGGATTATATTGTAGGGCTCCAGCAGATGGCAGAGGAGACAGGCTTTGAATAGGTGAAGTTTTCAGGTACTCCGTTAAATTAGTACAAGAAAAGAAGTTTTATTTGAGCTTTAGCAAACCTGCAAGTTTCACTTCACTCGGTTCCAGTAACGTGGAACCAGTGTGTAGGGTTTATGGGGGCTCACATGCCCTTCAAGGTTGTTGTGCCTTAGTTTGAGAAAATAAAACGTGCTCTAATAGAGGTTGCCCATTTGATATCTGAAAAGATTACAAAGGTCTTTTTCTCCTGTAAATTCAGTCATTGATTTTAGAATCAGTGCCTGAGGGGAAAAAAAAACCTATGGGAACAGTCCTGCTCTATAACGTTAAAATACTTTGTAAAAGAGGTGTAAATGTAAAGGGCTCTGATGTTTGTAGATGGGAGCCAAGGCCTGTCTCTGCTCTCATTTACATCACAATAAACCCCAAATAATAAAACTGACTTAGTCCATAAACATTATCAAGAGACTCGGTTTGGATCAAGATCACCTGAGTAATCCCATAGAACACTCAATAAAGCAACTGTACAAATCTCTAGGTAAATCAGAAAATGCCCTAGGTAAAACATAGTGAAGCATGCTGAAACAGCTGAATTTCTCCTCTTCCTAAATGGTTCTGCAATATGCTCTGTGCTCACCTGAATGACAACTAAAAACCTCACAGCCGTACGAAGAACAGCAGAGGCATAAGTGTGAACACACAAGTTGTGAACTGGGGTCTAAATTCACTGAAACTTAACATGAGAATGTGTGAAAAAGAGGAACACACAGAGAGAAAAGGAACAATATTGCAACAATTACTTTCATCATATTTTTTGTAAGGGGCATAAACATTTGTTGGTGAAGTGAGAGGACCCATATTAGGACATGCTGGTATGGGAATTTACACCCCCAGTGCATCCCCTGATGTACTTCCCCTTTGTCATCGAGCTTCCTCCAAAGTAAATATAAATGGCTCTGGATCTTCTGTGATCCCTTTTGCAAAGCAACATCTGTGCCTGCAGCTGTGTTTCTCTGGCAGGCACTCCCTGCCCAGGGAAATTTCTTTATGCATCAGCTTTACAGCAAAGTTAGTAAGTTTGTCCTTGAGAAATTCTGTGCTACTTTAAGAAGAGATACCAGAGCAACTCTGTCTGTCAAATTCTTTTGGAGACCATGAACAGCCATAGTTAAGTAGGGTACTCTGTTGAAGAGAATGAAATTGTGCCCACTTATGCCAAGAGCTGAGATTAATTTTATTATTTTATGCTGCTGCTAGGGTCTTTGTAAATAAGTTGTTAACTTTAAATGAACAAATAGAGGACTACTTTTTTTCTGGTGTGTGCTGCACGAACAAGGCAGAGGCTGCTAATACTAACTCTTCATTAATGGTAGAGAATTCCTGAGGATGTTTATCTGAAGAAACAGATGGGCCGCCGGTCACCATATAGTGAAAATACATATCTATAACTGAGGACTTTAGTCATAAGAAGACTACTTTCTTCAAGAACATAATATCTCAGTTTTTAAGCTATTTCAAGTCATTCTTTTCTCTGCTAACTCTGGCCAAACAAGCAAGGACAAATGCTAAAGTTACTAGATTTTTGCTAAATTTATAATGTGTATATGAAAATAGGTATTTTTTTTATCCACCCTTGTGATATAGCAGGATACAGAAAAGATTTTTCACTTTTCAGTTATGATGAGGTTTCATTTAAAATTTTCTAGAGGGGGAAAGTCTGCCCCTCTTCTCTTGAAGTAATAGTACCCATCAAACTTTTATCCATTCCAGAATGGCACTACTTGACAAATCACAGTATTCAAATAGATGTTTCAGGTTATGTTGCAGTGCTTTTGCCAGGTACTTTATAGTGCCTGTACAGTTAGTGAGACCATTTGTGAGGTTTCTCAGTCCATATTGAACAATGATGAAAGCTCCTGAATTCCATGCAAGAGTTTTGCACAGTATAAGAGAGCTTAATAATATATGAGCAGTGGAATACTTACGGTGTTGGTGAGCATACCTGCTAAAGAGAAATTTGTAGCTGCAGCAAAACTAATAAAGCATTTTTTGTAAGACAATAATCGTGTCAGAGCCAGCAGATAACATACTTAATTCTAATCAGCTTTCACTAATCAAGGAAGGTAAAATTAGTTATTAGTGTTGAGTCACAACTTTCTTTAAGTAGCAGTCTAAATCTAATTACCGTAATTTACTTTACTTTCCACTTAATACTTTATTGTTGTCCACAAAGGTTTTGTTGAACTCGAGGCTATTTATACCTGATGTGCTGTCTTTTTCTTCAGTTTATTTTTACAATTTATGTGGAGTGATCAGATACTAATTTGAGCACAGGAAAGACATGGACCTGTTGGAGTGNGCATAGGAACAGGTTTCCCAGAGAAGCTGTGGATGCCCCATCCCTGGAGGTGTTCAAGGCCAGGCTGGATGAGGCTTTGAGCAACCTGGGCTAGTGGGAGGTGTCCCTGCCTATGGCAGCAGGGTTGGAAATAGGTGGTCTGTAAGGTCCCCTCCAACCTAAACCCTTCTGTGGTTCTATGATAATTCAGATACTGGTTTTGCTGCTGAAAAGTTTATGACTCTTATTAGAGGGAAGTCTGGTATCTTGATTAATCTTATGATGTATTTTGAAGCTGGTTTCAAATTTGTATAAATTGGCAAGACTTTATGACTTTCCAAATTCAATAAAAATCATATCTGAATTTGTAGGCAAAGAGGACTAAGAGAAAAGAGAGGAAAAAGAAGTTATTCTCTAAGTTGGTTTTATTAAATTATGAACGAAATTAATTTTAACAGTGTAGTTAATTTTTCAAAAATCAAGGTGCCACAGCATAAGAGAATATGTCCACTTCTGCCAGGTTCCTGTTTGCTTAAAAAATAGTATGACCATAGAGTCTTTAGAATAGCAGAACTGAAATCAGTGTGAACAGAATTAGACTAAGGCTGAAGTCTTCCAAATATTTTTTGTTCTAAAATTACATGTGCTGTCTTATGAGTTCATTCGTGTGGTGAGATCATACATTTGAACTTGAACTCATCACTTGATGCCTTTAACCCTTTAACTGGGAGCATCCGAGGCTTCACCAAGCGGCTTGCTGCTGATGAGCAGCTGCTGCTCTCCACCACACACAAAGCCTGCAGGATGGGGGCTTGCTCTGGCCTCCAGGAGCCACCATGGCTGCAGTATAGAGATTGCAGCATGGAGTTCGTGAAGCAGAATGAAAGGGCTTGGGTTGTGCTATCCCTGCCAGCATCTGATGGTCAGCTGTAGTGATGAAGGCAGCCGTGCTATCTTGGGTGCTGCAGTGTGTGTGTTGGACTCCAAGTGTCATCCAAAGCCTGTTATGATCCCCGGGAGCAGAACCCAAATAGATGTATCTGCTGCCAGGTCTGTGTTGGGGATGGAGAGCAGCTCTGTGCCTTTCAGCCGTGATGGCTCTGGAGCAAAGTCAAGATCCCTGATGTGTAACAGAGCGAGGGCCTTGCATAACTCTGCTCCTGACACATTCGGACACAGTGAACAGGTCCAATTCTGACACTGACAGGTGGCGGTGGGGCCAAGGGTCATGACAGCAGCACTGAGGTTTTCAGTCTTCTCCCAAATTTCATCTCATCTCATCTCATCTCATCTCATCTCATCTCATCTCATCTCAATGTCCCTTTAAAAAAACTTTGTATGGATTTGTAGTTGTGGCAGCAAGTACATAATTTATCCCTACATGTTACAATTCTATAAAGTAAATAAATAAACACAGTTTTCCAGATCTTGAGTTGAGATTGTTTTGGTTTAGCTGATGGCTGTGTCTACTCTATGAGTAGCCATGCTGATTGAAGACCTCATTATCCCTGCCAGTGGCTTGTTATTTTCTGTCTGGGGCTTATTATTTCAAAAAATTTTGCCAGCATACGGTCTTGTGCAACTTCTCTGCTGAAGGCAAAAACATCTAAGACATCCCAAGAGGTCATCTGGCTGGTGGTCTCTTCATGTGAAAATTATCTTCTACTAGCAGAGTTATGCCAGCAATGGACTCCGAATTCTGGATTACAATGGGAACACTAATATATTAAATCTGCAGGGCTAGGTCTGGAGCAGTTAGTCTGTTAATGGCTTGAATTTCTTAGCTATGTGTTTAAAATAACCAAAATAAGACTGCTTAAATAAACCTGTCTATGCATGACCCACCATCATAAATTACTTACTAAATAAATAAATAAATAAATTATAGGTCCCATGAACTTTTAAGTGTAGATCAAAGGCTTAAGTTTTGCACTGAAAGGGGTTCAGGTGGTCTCCTTACTCACATGTGGCACCACGAAGATGGACAATCTCTCTGTGCAAACAAAGGGTCATTCATGCATGGCATGTTGCTGGGCTTGGTCTCAGTAAGTTCTGACTTCTCCAAAGAAGTTTTATTTTTTCTATTTTTGGAAAAAAAAAGTCAGCTACAGCAGGTTGCCCAGGAGTGTGTCCTGTCAGGTTTTGAATATCTCCACAGACAGAGACTCTGCAAGCTTTCTTGCCAAACTGTCCCAGTGTTTGATAACCCTCCCAGTTAAAAAGGGACTTTTTAAAAAATTATTATTTCTAGACAGATTTGGTTGTGTTACATTGCCTCTTGTCCTTTCACTGGGCACCACTGAGGAGACTCTGTCTTCTTCTTTACTATCTGGTATTTATACACATACATAAGACCTCCCTAGGCTGCCTTTTTCTCCAGGCTAAACATTTCCAGCTCTCTCAGCCTCTCCTCCTATGACAGATGCTCCACTGTGTGACCCAAACTCTACCAGCAGATAGCAGGCAGTCCTTTTTAATCACCTGCTAGGTAATTAAGCAGGCCAATATGGTTTTACCTAAACTGTGCTTAGAGGATGAGGACAGACTTGCTATTTTAAAGTATTTAATTTTGTCAAAATAATTTGCATAATTTGAGTTTCATGAAACCGAGTTGCTGTGCTATTATTTCTGTCAAGATTTTTTTTGTTTGGTTTTGTTTTGTTTTGTTTTTTTAAAGTTTATTATTTAATCTAGCTTTACCTGTTGGTAAAGATCTGCACTGCATGGCAGTGAATTGTGCCTGTTTTTCTAGCCGTCACCCTTCATTCCTGGAAAAGTATGAGAGTATCTTATGTTTCTCAGCTCTGACTTCACAGTCCACTTAAGGAAATGCGTGAGAGACAGTGAGGCTGTGTTGCCAACTCAGAATAAAAGTCGTAGTCAGTCCTCAAAACCCAGTAAGCTCAGAAGCTGTTTACTGCATAATTATATATTGTATAAGTATCTTTAGGAGAGTCCTATGTTTGCCTTCTGTTTGGTTCTTTTTTAGTCTGGAGGTTTATGTCGCGTTCTCAAGTTTTCATTTGAACCTTATGAGAGAAAAATGCTTATATATATAAAAAACCAAATTTTATAAGCATTTTATTTTTCGTTTGTATGTATTAAGATATACATATATGTGAATATAAAAAGGTAAATTCTTAACAAAAGTTCTAACTGTTAAATTCAAATATTTAGAGAAAAACAGAAGTAGTATGCAAGGGAACTGGGATAAACTTGTATGAGATAGTAAGTATTGCAGGTTGGGTACATTTCCATCAGTGAAAATACAATAACCGGATGTAATTATTATTACCCTTTTCTCCACTGTGTATTCAGTAATGCACAAAGTACAATTTTGTGGACTTTAGTCTTTGAGAAAAGTTTTGTTTACTTATATGTTTCTTATATTTGATTATTTACAGGTGGATGTGAGGCGTATTTCATCTCTCCAAGCTCAATAGTACAACTGAGCAGAATAAAAATACCTGGTTTCTCTGTCATAATCTGCTCTCGTATCTTCTTATCTCACCTCAGAGTATTAGAAAGGACACTAATACTTTACAACAAAGAAATGCAGTGTAAGGAGATAATTCTTTACTACCATCCCATAGAAATCCAGCAAGTTTCTAAATTACATTACAAGGAGTACAAAGGGGTTTTTTGGGGTTTTTTTTTCTGCTCTTTAATGTTTTCCCTGTAATTATTTTGCAGCGGGTATGAGCATCCTTGCTAACAGGCAGCTACTTTCCTGGCTAAACTGTAAATACATGATTCATTGTCCCTGTGGAGCCCTAAGCATAAGAGTTTAATGGCATCACAGTTAATTATTAGTACAATGTTATGGGAACATATTTTTCCTTTAGTGGGCTGGGGATGCTATGAAATGAATGGGGATGGTTTGCTTAGCAAAACTTAACTGTTAGTTTACTGTGTCTTCAGGCGTAGCTTGTCTGAAAGATGACCCTGCAGGCATTTCATTCAGATTACATTAGATTATATTAATGTAGTTTTGAATCTCTTGAAGATTTACAAATATTTACAAATAGGTAGAACAAACTATCAAATATAGTTGAATTTCAGGGGGAAAAAGGCATATTCCTTTCTTTTTCTCTTTGCATGCAATTTATTTAAGAGTTGTAAATGTTAGGTCATCGGTCCAGATGCTTTTTTTTTTTCTTCAGCTGCAGCATCAGTGTCTTCCTTCCTGCCCAGTGGCCTGAGCAAGAGTGCCTGTGCAGTCTTGTTCTGTGCTTTATGCTGGCACCTCCATGAAGTAGTTTTGCAGTGAGTGGGCATTTCAGTTCTAATGCTCATGTGCCGTACAAATCTGGCTCGACCAGATTTTGCTGTGTATAGTCCACTGCCTACTTGTGAACAAGGAAATAAAGGCAGGTGGGAGTGGGAAGTCTCTAATGGAGTAAATAATCTATTGAAAGGAGCTGCAAAGAGGACCTGGCATAGAGTCCGAGCATATCTGTGCTGTATCTGCATCTTTGCTTTCTTCTGTTGTTCTGAGGCACTGAAGCAAACACTCGAAAATAAGACTTGTGGGGAAGAGAAGATTTCTATTTACTTTTGTCCAAACACAAAACCAGTAAACTCCACCTCTTTTTTGTCAAGATTCTTTTAACAAATGTAAGGTGTCCTTGTCTGAGGATCTTCAAATGCCTAATTCACTTATCTGAGGGATGATACCCATCTGAGACAAAATGGTGTTGGAAAGTGTCCTGGTACAGTCTCGTTCTTCCTTACTATGCCGTAGTGGTACACCACCATGAAGAACTGGTTATCCTGTTTCCAGGACTGGCTGTAAACAGATGCCTGGGATGAACTTGTATGATAGTTCTCTTCAGTAATCTCACAACCTCCAGCTGTTTTCACATCAAGGGACTTGTTTTGGCATCCATAACATCCTTTTCTAGAGAGTTCCATGGGTCTGTTACTTAGTCTAGGAAAAACTCCATTGTTTTGCTTCATTTCAGCTGACTTTCTGTTACTTCTTTTGATGGTATTTAGCTCTTGTACTTAAAGACATCAAACAATTGGTCTCTATCTGCCATCTCTGTACTACTCATGAATCTCCAGATGTTTTTAATATCCCTCCTAACATACGATATCCATTTTATCTGGACTGAAGAGTTCTAACTTACGTAGTAGTTCCTCATCCAGAATTTTATATCATTGCTGTCCTTCTCTGAACCTTTCTCAATTCTATTATATCCTTTCTGAAATTAGGGGACCCAAACTATACCAGGTAGCATCGTAAGCTGGAGATTTATTCAGTGGTGTGATGATGCTTCCAATTTTGTTCCCCGTTCCTTTCCTAATATTCTTTTCAGTTATTTGGTATCCTTTTCCTGACTTCTACTGAGCACTTGGCAGATGTTGTCTTGTAGAAGATTCCACTCCTGCGTGGCTGTGGTTGTAAAATGTCATATTATATGTGAAGCTAGGTTTGCTGTACTTATGCACATCAACTTTCCCTTAACTTCCTTTAATTCATTTGACATTTTATTGCCCGTTCAATTTCAGAAATCTCTTCTGCAGTGCTGCATGGTTAGCTCTTGTCTTTGCTATTGCAGATTTACCATTTCACTGCTTACCCCTGTTTCTGAGTGAGCCAGTGTTCACTATGAGTGCACAGTATTCATTTGGCCTCATTGCAATGGCCTTGTCTTCTCTGGATGCTGTTATCATATCCTGAACATTAACTGGACCTCCAGAGTCACTCTGACAGTCCTTTTGCACTTTGTGTGTTTGAAGGCAGAATGATTAGTCAGTGTGCTAGCTGATCGTTACGCTTCTTAGGGTGGGATGGGGGGGTTATTGTGTTCCTGTATTTAATTTACTCCTTTCTGTGATTTCCATCTGGGCATAACTTCAGCTTTTCGAAGGATGTCTCCTTGTTGTCAAGGTCTCCTTACTAGGTGAGATTCATTAGTATTGTGTTTTCAGTTGGGTGTTTTTCCAGGTAATCTCTTTGCAGCCTCTGAGGATTTATCACTTTTTAGTGTCCCATTTCTGTTTCAGCTGTTCTTATCCTTTAACATAAAAAATACGACTTTGAAAGTAAACAAAGAAAGAGTGATAAAAAAACCAATCTACTCTGTTGTGTTTGGCAGTAGTCTCGCTGGATCAGGTCCAGCCAGGACCTGGCCGTTCAAGTCAGACAATTACTGTTTGTAGTTACATCCACTTTTGTGAAGTTATGGTGTATTGGAGTTTATGCTTCTGTGTTTGCAGAAGCCACAGCTTTTTATATTGAAGAGTTCATAATATCCTTACATGGTGTTCTTCAACAGGAGATTTCCCTGCAATGAAACAGTTCGTATGTGTAAACTCCAGAGGGACATTTTTATGAGAGGTAAACTTTTAGATTACTTGAGTGAAAGATGGGCTTTTTTTTTTTTAAGACTACTTGAAATGGTCCAACACCACATCCTACCTGACATTTGCAGCTATGCTGCTTGTTATGCATGACTGAGAAAATAATCCTTACAAGAAATGCTAGAAATAGAATATTTGATTTGTATTATCATTAGGGATAGGAGAAGGCATGCAGTTGAACAGATTGCAGCTAGTAAAACATTGATTTATTTTAATTCAATAAACATTAAAGTTTATTGGAAAAGGTAAAAACAGAAAATAACCAGGCCAAAAGACTAAAATATCTTCGTCACCTCTGTCAATAATAAACACGCCATAAACAGCAACATGGATGGATCAAATGGTGAGCAATCTGTGCATCCACTGCTTGGATTTAGAGGTTCTTGTACATGGTTGGGGAATACTGAAAGCCTTTTATGAAATTATGGACTGCATTGTAAAAATCTGAAGAAGATCTAATTCTGCTGTTTGGTGAGGGCTGTAGGTCTTTCTCTCCTTTTCCCATCTTCAGGGTTCCTTCTAGAATTGAACTCATGGTATTGAGGTTTGGTTACTAGCTGTACGTGACTTCCTTGGCTTCCACCACATGTTGCACTGGCAAGTCTGTCTGTCTAACCCTGCTACCAGCCTTGAATTCAAGGCCGCAGGGCTTTTTACCTGAGTGGGTCTCGCATCTCCCAGCAGTGTGACATGAAGTGCACGGTCACTTTGGCCACTTGATACCAGAGCTCTACTCTCCCCACGAGAGCCAGCCTGGCACTCCGGTGTGGTAGCACTGTTACACGGATAGACCATGAGCGCTCCAGGAACGTGACACCTTCATGGGTTTTCTCCATTAAAGCAAAGTCAGACTGGTATTGCATTTCTATTAGTGCTAAGAAAAAATACAAAATGAAATAATTTACAGTTTGTAGAGTAGTATGCTTTCAATTCCAAAACAATGTAAAGACATGCTATATCAAATAGAAAAGCAAATAAAAATCTGTTAGGTCAGAAGTCTAGAATATACTAATTAGTTTAATTTAAGATTGTGTAAGGCACTGATCATAGCTAGGATGTAAAGATTGAAATAATAAGTATAGTGCTAGTTTTCCGCCAAATAATAAAAACTGTTTTCTGAGACACTGATGTAGATGTTGATGTTTCTCTATGGCTTGAGGCAATACTGCAGAAAATCATGATCACTGTAAGAAAATAATACATATTTGGGAATATATTTTTTTCACATAACAAAGGAGCATTGTCCCTCATGTTTGTGTTATACTTTCTTATACTAAGAAGGCAATTATACCTGACACAAACAGGTGTTTCTATCCAGAAGCGTACTTTCCCCATGGAATCCTTTGTGGAATTTTGACATGCCATAGCATGGTCAAAACAGGCTCATATGTGCTTGCCAGTTAGTTGTGATAATAAGTTGCCAAGCTGTAACACTTAATTTAGTACAATTGAATTGGTTTTTAGTGTTTTTGATGACCATTTGAAACAGTAACAGACAATGCATCTTTTTTTTATTTATAACTGAACTAGTTATGGTGGCAGATTTTTATTGAAGCAGTAATTCTGCTAACAATTGCACTGGCAACTCTTATCTCCAGGTGGGAAAACAAAAAACATTTGTATTGAACACATATTTCTTTGCTAAGTGATATGGGATTTATAATTTGTAACCTTTCAAAGGAAGTAAATAACATTTTTCCCTTTCTGTTTAATGATTTTTCCCCCCTCCTAATCAATTAATTTTTCCCTTTGAGATCAATTTTACTCTATTTTTGGAGATAATCAGTTGTAGGTGACAGCAGGCAGTTTCCTATGGATTGGACAGATGTAAAGTCTTTATCCTTCAAGTCAGATTGCAGATGAGGGGAGGGGACTCTGAAGTATTTGTACCTTTGCCTTGGGAAAGATCTGATACTTGATGTTTGATTCTTTACTTGATCTTGTCTGTGCCACTTCTAAGCTGGTGCAGAAACCTCTCCACCAAAGCTTCTCTCTTGCAGGCTCTTCTTCCACAGCAGTTAACACTGTGAGTTCAGATAGCTTCCTCGCTGTACTACCAAAAGCTCAATAGTTTGAATGAAAGCTGAGATCTTGACATATCTGGGAGACAGATTCTTTGAAGAATGTATTTCATATCACATATCTATATGAAATATGTATTCTGATAAGTAAGTTTGTTGATTTTTCAAGTTTTCATAGTTCCTCTGTGTGATCATTGCACCAACTTTCAGGCAGTTGTCACTGTTCACTGTGATGATGGTTATCCTAAATGGCTCACTAAAGTAAAATAAAATAAGGAAAAGGTCTACTGATCTTTTCACTGTACCCTGTGTTGTGAGACAGACATATATATTTTACTTGGCTGTGTTTCCTATTTGCTCTTTTGGAATGCTATGAATAGGGTGGACTCTGGAGCTGCTTGGGCCAGTGGCAAAAAATACCATTGGCTCCACCAAGAAAAGCAGCTCAGCCCATGTACTTTACTGAGAAGTATGATATACATTTGCAGCTTTCACAGTCCCTCTTGGAAGTCAGACATTTTGGACCTTGGGCACCTAATGTTCAGCGTCTTGTCAGAAAGTCTATAATAATTACATTTTGACACAGCATAAACTGAAGAAAACAATCTTTTATAAAAGAGAGATGGTAAAGCATGTTGCACGTCTTTTATGGTAGAAATGTTGTCTGTTATAATTGCTCCATCGATGTGATATGTTTTCAAAAGAAATTTCATGCTTCATGCAACGACGTATCTTTGCTACATTTCCCAACTTAAACAAAAATAAGTCAAATTATGTTCCAAATAACTATAGACAAGCAGCTAACTTGCATAGAAATTGATCCTGTTAATGATTTAAATGGAATGACATACTAGTCTTCCTTGATTCATTACACTGTTGTTATAAATGTTTATAATAATTTTTAATCTGGTATATTACCTATAGTCAGTCATTTATAAATGGGTTGGTTACCAAGCTGGGTGGAAAGTTTGCACTTGAAGTGGAAAGATGACAGAAAAGAATATGAAGTGTACTTCAATAAATTACAAAGCAGCAGGAATTAGGAAATATCTTGTTAGCATCATAGTTTTGGCTTTGTTATTCTTGCATATTCCAAGGTCTTTCCTGCCCCCCCCTTTGTGCTCTGGGGTAATTTAGAAATAGCTCGTGTTCTCATTGATCCTGTCAGGTGGTATACTGAAGTAAATAGGGTCATTTAAAGCTTAGCTTTAATATGCAATGTCATTATTTTTTTTTGTGGGTTAAATGACCCACAAACCTGCAGGGCTTAATGTAGTTTGAAGCAGGTTTAGTCCTGTCAGCCACTAGCTTAGATTTTGAATTGAACTTTGAAAATTAACAGCACATTAGTCTTTAGAAAAACACTCCCGAAGTATTATATATAAATGTATATATAATATATAGGCAATATATATTATATGCATTATATCCTATATATTCTATATTATATGAATATATATATGCAATATATGCAACATATGCAACATATATATATGTGCAGTATATAATAGCACTAATCCTGCCACTTTGTACTCTGTTTTCCTTCAGTACCTGTTCTAAATCTGTCTCTATTTATTTTTTCCTTGGTCTTTCTTTTTCATTTTATTGCTGTCTTTTGATTTGCTATTCTGCAATCAAAATCCGTACATTACTGAGAACCCTCAAATCCAGTTTCCTGTACCTCTTGGAAGGCACTTGGCATTTCTTAAGGTTAGGCTCAGTGTTAAGATCATCACAGTTGAGATTTCTTTCTAATTTTAGATGTGACACCATCTTTTGTGACTTGATGTGATCATGTCTGTGAGGAAGGGTTTAGGACAGCAACAATTATATCTTTAGCCATGTATTTAATATAAAAGCAACAAAGATGAGGAAATACCAGATGAGGTGATTTTGCTGGACTACTGTCTTCTCACACTCATATAACTAAGAAAATATAAAGCAATCCAGGAACTTCTGCAACTAAACTGTTAAGATTTTCTTAAAGTAAGGTTGGAGTGGAAAATTGACATAATATTTACTAATATTTATCAAATCTGGAAATCAAGGAAACAGCTGGCTTGATGCAAGGTTTACTGATGATGCTCTTCTCAACAGCTCTACCAGTGTACTTTAGAGCTCATAAAGGAGATCTCAGAGCTGAAGGCAATATAAGTTGTAGGCATGACCTAACCTAGTTCATTGCATACCTCTAACATTAGCTCACAGTGGTTATTTTAAGCTTTTCTTTTAATATAACCTAGTAATTTCTTTGCTATTTTTTGCTTAGTTGGTTTAAGGCACCTGTAAACACCAGGGTTAAATGTCTTGGTAGAATGATAGACCTCACTCCTTTTTGTTATTGTTACTTCTAGAAAGTTTGTTTTATCATGCAAACAGGCTGAGTCACTCAGATGAGCTTAAAATTTGCGTGCTGCTGTTATATCTTCTTTTTTAGTAGCTTGGCTTCCTACTGTTTGGCATAATGCTTGGTGATATTTATCAATATTTAATTGATAAAGGAGGACTGGTGCCAGTCTTGCAGATGCTTAGATGGTTAATTTTGTGAGCTCTGTTCAGTCCTATGTGAATGTAAGCACAAGGCTGTAAGGTGCTTCAAAATAAAATATCCTATAGTTTCTGTAGCACCATCCATCCATCTGCATAGTTCTTAAAGTAAAAAATATGAAGTGCCCCCTATGGCTATGGACTTTTGAAATTAAAATGTAAGGATTTAGTAGATCTTTATCAGATTTAGTATGTAAGATTATCAAGGCAGGAGGTGCATGACTGAAATGTATGTGGTCTGCACAGCATGTTGCAGGCTGAGGGGAAAGAGGGGAATGGTGAAAAGGTGGCAGTGAATTTGCAGACATTATCCTAGTGATAGTCAGAAGATGTGCTGAATTGGCTAAACGAACAGTGTTACTGTATGTGAAGTTTATTTGCTTGCCTTGAGCATGTTTTAAGCCAGGCATAGGAAAATATCCATAGAGAACTGAAAAAATACTAGGCATTCGGACATCTCTAATTTTTTTTAATATATCCTAAACATATTTGCAAAGCTTTGCTGTATGCTTTGCAAGCTCGTCCTGTTTGGTGACACTGAGCATATGCTTTTAAGTTATTGTATCTTGGTCAGTCTCAGACTGATAAACAGTGTGGTTTTTCCAAACTACTATTTTTTCTGTGTTTGTTTTTCTAACGGGCTTCCAAGTTGCATAGTAACTATCCCTCTTCTGCAACCACCTCCCCACTCCTCCTCCTTTTCTATTCAGGATGCAACTCCCTTTCTTTGCACTGCGGGAAGACAGTGTTTTCTTTCATGGAATAAAAAGCCTACCTTCGTTTCATGTTGGCCAAAAATAGGTCTTTATACTTCTCTGTTTTCCATGTAACAAAGGATAAAACTTTGGAGAGATGATTACAAATTATAAATATTAAGTATACAAACCTCGTAGTATGTTATTAGTGTCCTTATGCAATTTTTGACATGATGAATCTTTATAATCAGAAGAAAATGTTGCAGTCAAGAGTTGCCTATGTTATTTGAATAGGGGGAAAACATGAGAAGTTTCTCACCTTTCATCAGCTTTTAAAGAACTAGACATTTCCAGGAGGAAAGAGGCACAAAGTTAGCAGCAAAGAAAGTGAAGACATCATGTGGAATGATTTCTGAATACTATAATGACCATTGTCCTCTCCAAAAAAATGAAATGAGACATGACAAAATTGGCTGTGTTTGATGTCTTCTTTGAATTTGAGGACTCAAAGGAAGAATTTCAGTAGTTGAGAAAACAATTTCTTCAGCATCTCTATAGAAAGAGGAAAGATGAAAGTTTGCAAGTACAGTAAGAAAACAAGTGGTAAGGAACACATTCTGAATTGTATTTGATGAGGAATGTTCATGCTGTTAATAAGAAAGAAATTTCAGGGTATAATGTCTATTAAAGGCTCAAAGAGTAAGAGACTAAGTTGTGAAAGAGATGGATTGTGAACTGGCTGGAGAAAAGAAGGCAGAGAGTTGTGGTGAATGGGATGGAGTCTAGTTGGAGGCCTGTATCCAGTGCAGTCCCCCAGGGTTCGGTATTGGGACCTGTGCTGTTCAATATATTCATCAACGACTTGGATGAGGGAGTAGAGTGCATCCTCAGCAAGTTTGCTGATGATACGAAACTGGGAGGAGTGGCTGACACGCCAGAAGGCTGTGCTTCCAT
>VZTO01018852.1:16885-42728 GCA_013400615.1 Syrrhaptes paradoxus
CAGTGAGGGTGACAGAGCACTGGAACAGGCTGCCCAGAGAGGTTGTGGAGCCTCCTTCTCTGGAGACATTCAAAGCCCGCCTGGATGCGTTCCTGTGCGATCTGATCTAGGTGTTCCTGCTCCGGCAGGGGGATTGGACTAGATCATCTTTCGAGGTCCCTTCCAATCCCTAACATTCTGTGATTCTGTGAAATATAGCAATAAATACAGACAAGAAGATTAAAACAGAGAATTAGTGATCAGAAGCTGCTGCATGGAGAGATTGTGGAGTACTCTTTGTACAAACTATAGAAAGCAAATACAAGAGAGAAAACAGTAAAAGAGAGTGTCATTTATTTATGCACGAAATGAGTGGGAGACCTGATAAATGTTTGACGTGAGCTGTTCTTTGAGGAGTGCTTTGCATCTGCTTTTTGAGTTCAATACTCAGCAGAGATTATGGCAGTTAAAACCCTGTGAAATGAAGTCTGAATTAATGGGTTTGGAATAAATATGCCTTCTAATGATTGTGGAGTGTTTTCTTAGCTGGTAGCAGGTCAGTGGAAGAGCTTTTCTTGCAGAAGCAGGCTGTTGGTGAGTCTGTGGAGAGGGGTCTTGAAATACTGGGGCTTTAGCAGTGGGGCCCTGAACCAAAGTTGATTTCTAGATAAACCTCACAACCTAACAATATATCTAATATGTATAATATTGATCACATATGCAATGTATTACCTTATTAATATATGCCAGTTTATAAAAGTGTTGTTGTAGTGCTTATAGAGCTTTGCTGTAACGCTTGCTGTGTAAGGTTAGCCAGCAGAAAGATACTAATTGAATAACGGTAGCCAAAATTAAGCACGATGTGCCCTGTCACCACAGATGGCAAAGGAATGTGGCAAGTCATGACAAGCTTTATTGAGAGATACATAATCAAGATTAGTAGATTCTTTAGTTCTTGTTATCTCCCTTCTCTTGTCCCCAGCCAGGCTTGAGATGGAAGTTAACAAGGAGAAAACTACAGCAGATGTTTTTCACAGTTTAAGATAGAAAGTTGTTTATTCAACTGTATAAAAACAGGGACTGTTTGCAAGGAAATTTGGAAGCCTCATCTGTACAGTGGACGCACCGTATAGAGATTTCCCGATTGCCAGGAAGGGTTCTCTCCAAATCCTCGCTGCAAACGGGCTCCCCAGCGACTGCGGATCTGGATGATGGTAACATATTATTAATAGGGCAATTGGTGATGTATCTTTCTTAATCACTATTGCTAACTCTGTGTAGTAATGGTCGAGTGCATTACCTTACTTTCTGCTTGCTACAGTAGTTTGCTTATTATTTTGCTGCTTTACCTTATCTTGCTTTATTTTATTTTCACTGTATTATTTTTCTCATTATTTTATCACTTTAAACATAAGTAAAAATAAGCTAACTTCTTTAATTTGGTGCCTGTGTCCTTTGTGCTAACCCCGTCAATTGGCAAAACAAGTCTCTAAGCCCCTGGAAGAACAGGAAAGTAGCAATGGCAATGGCAGTACAATTGCAGTCTAAAGCCACACTGTCTTCTTTTATCTGATGGAGGGGGGTACTTTATGTTCATCATCACAACAATGAGGCCTCTTCCAAATAATTTTTTCAGCCTGGATGGAAATATCGTGGCTGTATGTATAATCTCTCTATCTATTCAGATATGTAAGAAAAGAACCATATTGCCTGGTAATATCAGTGGTTTTCTGAGCAGAGGAACTCAATTCCTTCTGTTGACCTAAGGAAGAGAGTTTTAAGCCAGCCGGTGGAAGAACAGACAGGTATTTGGAGACTTCTTCACAAACAAGAGACGAGCAAGGAAGAAACCTCAGAAGTGTGTTTTGTCCGAGATTTTAGCAAGTGAAGCATGGCAGGAGTCAACATTTCAGTAGTTTATGAAAGATGGAGTTAAAGGAGGAAAGCAGGACAGTCAGTCATTTGTCTGCAATAACTGAAGAGAGACTGACAGCAAGAAAGGAAAGACATAGGAAAAATGCTCATCAGTTGGTAGTTTTCTCATGGAAAACACTATCCTTTGTTGTGGGAGTAGTAAATGAAGAAGGAAAGGATGACATCTGTAAACACAGGCCTCACAACAATACAAAGACTGTTCTTTTGCTCAGTTTAAAAGCGAAAATCCTACAGAAATATTTTCCCCTCTTTGCAAGTGAAATTTCCCGACTCCTGGGAAGGGTATAAAGAGGACTGTCTAGTTAGTTTAATGTTGACTAGAACAGAGGCAGTTATTGTGGTCAATCATTGTTCAAATATCCTCATGCCAAAAATAGACTGAAAACTAACTGACCATGCAAAGTCTGTGCTGGAGATGAACTAAAGGGAGCGGTGTGTATGACCACAGCTCCAGCTCAATGGGGAAAAAAGTCCTTCAGCTGATCTCATTAATTCATCAATGTACAGCAGATTCAAACACAGGAATGTTTGCCCAAAGGCATGCATTTGAGTGTTAGGAGTTTTGTTTTGTTTCATTTTAGGTTTTTTGTTTATTTGTTAAGCATTATCTTGAGCTAAAGCAAGCATTTAGTATCTGCATGAGTGAGGTTCACTGCTTGCCACAACTGTTGCTATGTCGTGTTGTTTCTCCTTATGAATGTAACGTCTCTAAATTGTAAGCCTGGGAACCTGAAGAGAAACATAAGAAACGTTTTTTAGCCTCTTTTTTTTTTTAAAAAAAGGCAATTTTCTGTTTACAAAACTACAAAAAATGTTCTGAAGAGAAGGACAAGTTAAGGGAACACAGATAAAAGCAAAATCTTTGGAAATATGAAAGCAAGCACAGGCTTTTTGTGGTTACCTAACTTTTGAGGAAAAAACAGCTATTCTTGTGGTTTGGGGAAATCACAGGCAGTTTTATTTTGGTAATAATCAGCTATCTGAAATAATTCAGCCTTTAAAAAGCATTGACAGTCATGGATAGTAATCAGACTGTTGCCAGTTCCCTGTGGAGTGACGCAGATTACCAGTTCATAACTGACTGCGCTGTAGCAGTAGTTTGGCAAAAATATTTTGGCCTAAAGTGTATATTCTCCACTTCCACAATGTTTGAGCACCTGTCCTCTAAATAGTAAAGTGACCTATGCTGCTGTTTATTCCTGGTTGACAGATGGAGACCTAGAACACAAAGTGTTATGGGGTCTCTGATTTTTTTTTTTCCAAACAGTCATTAACCATCCCTCATGAGCACTTTTAAGAAATATGTGATGAATACATAGATATAAAAAACTTAATGTGATCTCTTTCAGTGTTACCACAGGAAAAATAGAAACCTATAAGCTAAAAAACCCAACCAAACAAAACCAAAAAAAAAGTCCACTGGGGTTTTGTGTGTATCTAGCAGGTATTCCCTTTCTGTATGTGAATGAAACGCAAATTTCCTTTTTGGTACTGCCACACTAAGACTGGTGCAGGTCTCACATTCTGCCAGTGAAGCATTACATTCCTTCAGGTAGGGGGACAAATGTTATCTTGTCAAATATGAAAACAGGCCATCCATGTGAGTCAGAAACAGATTATTGGCTCTGCATGACAGTGAGTGGCACGAGGTTTGCTCAGGCTGGTTTGCTCTGTGGTATGTGAAATCATGTAACGATGCTGTACTTTCCAAGAGGACAAGGATTCAATCCTTGTTCAGATTGGATAGGAAATGATCATATCTTTTCTCCAAAATGAAGATTTGAAAACTGTATTATTAATTGTAACGATGGGCAAAAATTAGTTCTCTTCAAGTCTGTGTGTCGAGCAGAATATCGTATAACAAGGTTTACTGTGTGTCGTTTTTCTCTTGTGTAGATGACAAAAATAAATGTAAAGCTTATCAAATGGAGTGGCCAAATGATATGGATTGTTTCATTAACCTCTCCTGTGACGCCAGCAGAATTGGGAACGTCCCTTTGCCCTCTCAGTGCACAAATGGCATGCTCCGATTGCTGCCTCCTCTAGGGCAGGAAAATTGCACACTGGTGGGAGTGCTTTGCACATGAGCATTGAAAGATGTGGAGGAAACAGAGTCTGCTAGCTAGTCCAAGTCTTTAGGTAGCCTAAATTTAGTCTGAATTTTTATGAAAAGTGAAAGCATCAGCCAAAGTCTTATAGAAGTTACTTAACCCAATATTCCATTTTCTGCATCATCAGAAAATGTAGTTTGTACTGTATAGAAACTATATAGAGACCTTAACTGTTTATTTAACTAATGCAATTTATATCTACAATATACCATCATGACTTCAAATTGTTAGAAACATAAGTTTTTAAAAATTACTTTGTTTATGGAGTTCTAAGGCCTTTTTTTTCCCTCAGTGTTCAGAATCTGCTGTTGATTTTGTGTGTATCTTTAAATGATGTTGGCTGGTTTGGGCAGTGAATTATGTTGGTTATATGTATTGGCTTGGCTATATAGATTTTCTGTGATTTATCAATCCCCTCAAGATGCAAGCCCTCTTGAATCCCTGTCATGCCACTGGTGAACGGAGTTTTGGGGTAGTATATCACTGTCAGGAGTACTTTGTGCTCCTGTCACTGTGCTTGTGGCTTGATGAGGCAGAGGACCTGGTGACGATAAAAGTTCTTGCTTTTCCTTGTGCTTTTAGGGTCTTGCTTTTTTTTACTTGTGCTTTTTGAGCTGCATTGGAAAAGTAATCTGTTCCCTTAGGATGAATGAAGAAGTACACATAAAACCTTGCCATGCTGGACAAGGACAGGAGAGGAGAGGGAACATTTGGGAACTCCTTAACATGATGTTGCCATCGAAGTCCCGTTGTCCCATCCCAGCAGCAGTAGCTGGTTTGATCTAGATTTTCCTTAAATTAGTTGTTTAGTACAAATGGTCTTCTTTGGGACATGGTCTTATTTAGGACATAGCCTTTACTTAGGACATGTGTCCTAAATAAGAGCGCTTGTGCTGGAGAAATGGCTGTCCTCAGATTGATGCACTGCCTAGAAACACGGTGTTTCACAATGCCACTTCAGAAGGGGTGGCTGAGGCAGTTTCCAAGATGATTCAGTCCAGTCCTCCACAGCTGCGGGTCACTCCATAGGGAATAGGTAACCACTGAGGATCTGACGACCATCTCTGTACCTTCCTTCTGTCCTTCCACTGCAGCAGTACACACAAACCCCTTAGCATGCTGTGACGATCATATGGTCTTTGGATAGAAAGATGAAGTATCACAAAACAGCTGAGTGTCACAAAAAGTGTGCGAGAAACAAAAGCAGTTACCGAAGTTGTTGGTTGCTGATGTCTGCAGTGCTAAATAACTTGTCAAAAAACACGATGGGAGCCACAGTACTGTAGAAGACTGACTGATGGAATATTTCTGTTGGCAACCATCCTAGTGTATTTCTAGCCTGAAATTCTTGTTGGTAGGTATGCCGTGGAGATTTTCTCTTGCAAATCTAGTTAGTTGCTCAACTTCTCAACTCATTCGTTTTCTGATGGGTCCCGGAATAGCATACTGCCTCTCTCCATCACTGGAGGCTTTCTGCTCTATCTGAGAGGACACTAAATGAACAAAAGTGAATGTAATGATTTAAGCCCCAAGTCAATAAAATACTCGGTGATCACATGTTTTAAGCTAGACACTTGCTTGTGTACCTTTCAGCTTATAGGGTTTTTTTTCTGTCCATGTTTGTGCACTTCAGTATTTCAGCTGTGGTGTGTGACAGGAGTAGCTGAAAGTGCATTTTTCATCTGTTTTTATTTTTATACACACACACTAGAGGTACATATAAAGTCTCTAATTACAGGTCTCTGCCTGTAAATACTGATCTAAAGAGAATGCTGTGATTAGATACCTAGCAATAGCATTTTATTTGAAGTAGTCTAAATAAAGCCAGCTCTGCTGTGTTACTTCAGATAAATTGCTCCTTAAATGTAAGATTGTCACATTTGTGTATAGTCCGAAAATAGAGAAAAGTGTTTGTTTAGAATGGTAAACAAATTAATATTGTAAAGCATAAGGATGCTATTTTTAGAAACATTCTTACTGGCAATGAAAAAGTAAAAAATGAAGCTTGACCAAACTTAAGCCTGTTTTATCACACTGGTAATCTACTGATGTTGGGTTTTTTCAGGCTTATTGTTACAGTACATCTATTTTTAGGTAAGGTGATGCCCAATTTTGCTATACCCCTTTATCAGGTAACACAAAACCAGGCTCATAGCTTTCATTATCTTCCTTTGTCTTCTGAGACATAGAAAGCTTGGCAAATAAACCATTTGTGAGACATATGTGCACTTTTTAGTTGTCCAAGTTTTCGCTCTCTACCTTTCTAGCTTTTCTTTTTAGCCGGAATTCTGGCAGAGGTAAGGAGAGGAGATGGAGAATACAATTAAGGTTTAAGTTAATCTAGGTTGTGATTATTTATTCATTCCTATGGACATAGTCCACAGCTGATACCTGCTACCTTGAACAGTCTACATTTTCTCACTGGTTACTTCTAGCCAAAACTGCCACTTAGCCTGTGTACAGCATTATTTTGTGGGCTCCTGGCACAGTTCTTCATAGACTAATGTTAGCATTTTAGTTGCATTAATTTCAGACTTAAAATTAATAAAATGTATTCCAAACCTCAGGGAAATGTTCTTAGCAACTTATGTCATTGGCAACTGCTTTAACAAGCAGGGGGAGGGACTGGAAAGGACCTGCAGTCACAGGCCAGTCCATCCATGACTGATGACTTATGTGAGTCGGGACTTGTGATGGTTTAGAATATCTGATTTGTTGACTGAAAGGTTTGCTTTTTCCTCCCATTATCACCTATCCTGCTGTTCTGTTCTCTCATCTACTGATCGACAGAATATGAGGTGCATAGATGACTGCTGTAGAGCTATGCTATTTTTAGAACAGGCCCTGAGCTCAAGTTTGATCCTACATTTTGACTGCTCAGAAGCTTAAGCTTATCTAAAATAGTCTGTCATCTCTGCTTGTGGCACTGGGATTCCAGCATTTGAGAGTTATTTTTCATGTATTAATTCCTTTTTGGACTGCACTTTCCCAGCAGCTCTTTGGATTGAAGTGAATGTAAGAGCTTTCCCCTCCCAGACTCTCTGCAAGATATAAATATACCTGATCAGAGTTGATTAGAATGGGAGTGTTGTCTGAACAAGGGTTTGATGTCTGTTCTTCCTGGTTCCGCATGCTTTCAATGCAATTATCAGTTCTGTCCTGTGCACTTTTTTAGCCGTTGCATAGCAGTTTGAGGCTTAGAACAATTTGGCAGTCGTTTTGTGAACAGTTCTCCTTCCAGAAAATTGTGGGACTTGGGACCAGCCTTGCTCCTTTGTCCTAGATAGCTTGAGTGCTTGCCTCTTGCTACCAAGAGACGGAGATGGGGCACATGAGGAACGTGTGGAAGTGGCAGCTGCAGCTGCCCACATCTGGCTGCTGAGTGATGACTCTGCTGGGCACTTGCTGTACCCTCCTTCTCCATTTGTTTCATCCCTTCCATGGGACAGACAGCCTAGCAAATTGAAGGTTGCATGATTTGACTAATTGACCTTGAAGTATGGATAAGAGCCTTCTTGGGGCTGATTCCGGGCTTAGGAATACCAGTTGGATAACTATATTTACAAAAGTCAAGTTTGTGAAACATTTTGGCAGTAGCATACTATATTATAAAGGTATTTTCAATTACAGTAAGTAGCTTCATTAAGATCATCAAGGTGGTTTATTTAGCTGAAGGGAGAGATTATATTTAGTTGAAATGTGTTGTAATTTTCCTTTCAGAATTATGAAACCTTGCTTTTAATTGTACTTGCATTTATTTTCTCTGCAGTCTATAAATTTGTTGCTTCCACAAGCAAAATTAAGATCACATTGCTCCTCTGCAGAAGTCCTGGTTCTACTGAAGTCAGGCAAAACAATTCCAATTCATCCACTGAAGTCACAGTTTCATCCTTTTAGCATTGCCCCAAACTCCCTGGCAGAGCAAAAGCTGCCAAGCTGGTGTATCGATAACATTTTGGTTTGCAGATCTGTTGCTTATCAGAGTTCAAGAAGAGGAAGAAAGTTAGATGACAATTGGATCTAGGTTCACTGTAACATTTTGAAAAAAACAGGAGCAGTCCAATAAGAACTTCACTGCTGTCCTGGCCCAGCTAACCCAGAGGATTTTGTGTGGTTTCCTAACAACAGTATTGACCGGCATGAGAAGTGACCTTTTGGTAGCACAGTAGCAGTCAATTTGTTACTGCTCTCAGAGGCATGTTTGTGCATGTAATGCTGTTTCTCCATGTGCTTGAATGCTCCCCATGAAGGGTGGAGGAGCTGGGAGAGGAAGGAGGTCACAGGAGGCAGCACAGCAGGAGAGGCTGGCATGTGCGCATAATCCTGCACGTGTCCTGGTGCCTCAGGTCTGTTCCTTGGCCCACGTGTTAAAGAAGGCCCTTTACAGTGCTTTGTGTAACACGGTTTTTCTGTGCCAAGCTTCCAATGGCTCAGTGTCAGTTCTCTATCTATATGTATTGTTGGATATTTAACAAGCAGTCTTACTTGCTTCAAAATTTTACAGAGTGATTGTTGTCCCAATCTACATGGGTATCTATCCACTATAAATGTTCTCTAAATCCACTGTAGCTTTAGAGTGTGGCTGTAGCGTGTTAGGTAAAGCCACTTTATCCCTACACAAGCATTTTACTACACCTCTGGGCATCTTGCCCTGTATATATAGAGAGTACCACACCACCTGGAACTTCAGTAAACTTGGTATCTCAGGTCTGAGTTTCTAATTTTCAATGGTTTTCCAAACTTATTTAATGCCTGTGGCATGTCTGTCTGTCCTCAGTTTTTCAGTACTCTTTTTTCAGATATCTATACTGGAACAAGTTACAGTGTCCCTAGAATATTCTCTTTGGTATATGCGTATCACCTCACTACTGTTACTCAATATAACCTTGTGTATATATCCAGGGATTGTATTAACCTTTTTGGTCCTGCAGTAATCCTAGGAGCTCATATTTAGTTACCTGTTGTCTGCTGTGATCCTAAATCCTTTGCATAGCCATTGATTTTCACAATGTGGTTCTCCAGACAGCAAGCATGGCCTACATTTCCTGGCTTAAATCCAAAAAGCACTTAAACCCAGGCATATATCGCAAGCTAGAGATGGTGTTCCTCTTGGTTCTCCAGCCATGGGGGTTTAGTAGTCTGTCATCCAGGAACATTCAGTGTCCAGGTCAGTTGATCTGACCTGATAGACTACCCAGCATCAGGAAATCCTGTGCAAAATGCTGTGTGGAGGTACAGATTATCTGCTCAGTAGCTGTGCAACGGGCGTGAAATGCTTTGGGTATGCTGAACGTATTGCAAGCTGTCACAGGTAATGTATCACAAGCTATTAGAGGTTATGTGCTCTAAGGTTGCTTTATGTATGTCTATCCAGGTGTGTCGAGTGCATATACCACGGCAGACACAGTGCTCATATGCACTGATGTCTGTCCTAGAAAGCTGGGCATCAGCATGGCAGACCTGGCAAATCCCATATTGCTCGTATCTCTACTTGCCTCATTAATGGCATACAAGGGACAAAGTGCTTTGCTGGTCTGAGGAATTTATTTGGCAATATCTAACATTGCTTGTGGCTCCATAGCTTGTATTGTTTGTGTTGAATTTTCCTCAGCCTTGCTGCAAAATATGGAGATTTTAGTTCCAACTTGATAAATGACTATGTCAGCAGAATAATTGAATTTTGTATGTATTTCCTAACCTAAATATTATTTATCTATTTGATAGCTTGCTGTGTTTGGTTTTTTTTTAATTATTTGAGCCTCATGATTCAGGAAAGAACCCCTGAATTTATGAAGCCCTTAAGCATGTCCTTGACTTTAGCCTTGTGCTTATAATTCAAGCCTGTGTTGTTGAGGTGTTGTCCTGAATCTAGGACTTAATTTCTAGTAGACACTTATATACACGGAAAGGCATATTTTAAGAGGAGAAAGAAGTGATAAGTCATCAGCTAGTTCCAAAAACCCTAAACTAATTTGCATGAGAAGGGTGCAAGGCTCTCTGTATTGTTGTATGAGAGATGGCAGAGACCCATACATTTATCTAGTGTAGTGGTCCTTATCCTCAAAACTTTGTGAAGTTTTATTCTTCCATTTTTTGTCACAAAATCCCCAAAAGCTACAGATGTGTCTTTCTTTGTCCCAAAAACCTCTTTTGAAGCTTGAATTGAGCTTAAGCACACATAGAATTGCAGTTTTCTCTTCACTTGAAAAATGCCCATCCTATGGGTTCAGGGCACTGCAAAGAGAAAGTAACGTATATTCCTGCACAAGGCTTGCTACACAGAAAACTGATCAGAGACATTGCCTCAATACATCTTTCCAAGCAGAGCACATGGATTAACTGATTCATTTTACTCCCCCAGAGGCTTGGAATACAGTCCCTTAGTTTCAGGAGGGAGCAGAACCTGACAGCTTGAGCATCTCCCCCGATTTCTTTCTGCCCCAAAACCATTTGCTTCTCTGTGGTAATAGTCTTCTGCTGTTTGTTAACCTAATTAATCCTCCAGCATAAGGTGTAGTAATTTACGCTGGATGTCTGGGTTTCACATGGTAATAATGGTATCTAATGAACTGTGGCTACAGAAACATCTGTTCTATACAATAGTTAATATTTTTTCTTTTTTTAATCCTGGTGATGAGATATACAAAAATTAGTTAGGGGCTGTTTAGGCTCCAGAGGTTGGAACTCAAAACTTGAGTACTGAAATAGGCCAGATTCAATATTGCCCCAGCAATCTTAATTTAGCTCCCATTTGTTTATGCATTGTTGGATATTGATACATGTTGTCACTTATTGCTTTTTCACAGAATACTTGCCAAATGAAAAATGTGCTGAAAGAAGGTTGAGTGGGACACCTGTAAGACTATAGTATCCTAATTTAAGCATACAACTAGAAGCTAGAGAACATCTCTTTATTTAATTTTGTATGTAATATTCATATGATACAATCGAGCAATATGGCAGAAGAATCTATGCAAGAATTCATTTACAAGTAAGAAAACTGCAAAAGTTGGAACTAAGCTATTAATATTAATGAAGGCTATGCTTCAGAATAATGTGAGTGAGAAATGGGATATGCCAAAAAAACAAAGTAATATACTGTTTGTACTTAACAAGAAAAGTAAGAAAAGTGCTACTTAATTATCATGTTGCAGAGTTAATAATACAGTAGAAATCTTAGCTCTTTCTGAGTGCTTAATTTCTTAGTCTCACCATTGCTGTAATGCAGTTTCCAGATTTGATTTCCTTATATTTATTTGTTTTTAGCAACTCAGAAGGCAAATAAGAGAAAGACATTGTGAAAGACCTGTAATGAGATCTTAGTGCTACTAACGTGCCTTACATTTTCTATAAAGTTGCTGATTGCATTTAGTCACCTTAGCAGAGTTAAATCATTTCAACAGTTTACTCTTACCTCCAGTATCATTAAAGTTCTCCAAGTTTAGGAAATGCATTTGAAAAAGCAGAACAAAAAAACTCATGTTCCTGTATGAAAATGTCACCTTATAACATGCATAGCTTTGAAAATAAAAACCAGATTTTCTTCAGGCATGAACCCTTTATCCTTCCCCTGTGGGACTCTAAAGGAGCTATTTAAACTCATGCACTCATGCAGTCAAAAGCTGGGCTGACTCAGCAAAGTGTTTAACTATGTGCTTAAATTCTGTTGTGTTTGATAGAGTTTGAGCATGTGCTTTAATATGATGTTGAAAAGGGATGGATTTACACATGTGTTTGAAAGCTAAGCATGTACCAGAGTAGGCCTATAATACGTTGAAGCAAGTCAGAAGAATTCAGGTTGTAAAAGCCCTACCTTTGGGGTGGCTGACTTCATAAGTAAAATATTTTGATATGATTTGTATATGTAATGTAAAATATAAAGCACAATGCTTTAGTTATTATGATCTGTGAATTAGCAAACATAGGAGGGTTTCTGTGTCTGTCAGTTTAAAACAGGTATGCCAAAATATGTACGCCAAAATTAAGAATGATTGCAGCTCAGTATCTGAATGTACGTTTTTCTACTGTTGAAAATAGTTTGCTTTTATTTAGTTACTGAAGTATTTGAAGTCAATTAGAACTGTGAATGCTATCTTTAAAAATGCAGCTATATATATAAGAAGTTATAAACACATATGGGTACCTAATGCCAGGATTCCATAATCTAGAATTTTCCATGTTCTGACCGGTTTTTAACTTATTCCTCCAGCGTTTCTCCATAGTATGAGACCTGATTATTTTGAGGCGCCAGTCACTAAACAGGGTCATGTTCTGGTTGGCTCAAGGGCATAAGCAATTCTGCTTTTTTTATTTACTTCTGTCTGTAAAAAGCTTTTTCTGCGTTAGAGAAGATTTCTGTTTTTACTGGTGATCCCCTCGCCCTCATGTTAAATGAATGTCTATTGCTCTGCATCATCAAAGTGACACTTATTTCCTGCAAAACATTTGGGTATTTTTATTTTCAGGAGAAAAATGTTCAGAATACCAAATTGTCATCTCTCAATAGTATGATGGTATGTGTGGTGCTCATCCTCTCTCTTGCACTGTGACACCGTTAAAGTCGCTGTGCGTCCACTGCCCGTGTCCTTGGCCCTTTGCAGAGCTGGGTGTGTGCTGTCTGCAGAGCTTCGCTGCTGAAAATTGGGGGTAGAGAAGAGAGAAGGCAAGGAGTGGGCAGTTATCAGTGGTGATAGGTGCTAACTTCAGGATCCTGTAGGCAAAACTCTGTTACCAGCTCCTGCAGTCTCCATCTGTCTGGGGGACAGATCCTGACTCTCAGCAGGACCAGGTCATTTGGCATATGGAGGAAGATGGAGGAGACTTGAGCTACAGACCTTCAAGGTGCCATCGAGAATCCAGTTGTCACAGAAGTGTCACAGCACTCTGTTATTGTGAATCTTTCATTTGGTAACGCAACTGTGAAAAGTTAAAAAAAAATAACCTTGGGTACAATCTATCAAGTTAGTTGAAGAGCAGACAGATGATCTGTTGTCAAAAGACAGAATCACAGAATCACAGAATCATAGAATGGTTTGGGTTGGAAGGGACCTTAGAGATCATCTAGTTCCAACCCCCCTGCCATGGGCAGGGACACCTCCCACTAGACCAGGTTACTCGAAGACTCATTCAGCCTGGCCTTGAACACCTCCAGGGAGGGGTGTCAACAGTTTTCCTGGGCAACCTGTTCCAGTGTCTCACCACCCTCACAGTAAAGAGTTTCTTCCTTCTGCCTAGTCTAAATCTGCCCTCTTCCAGATTAAATCCATTACCTCTCGTCCTGTCACTACATGCCCTTGTAAAAAGTCCCTCCCCAGCTTTCCTGTAGCCCCCTTCAAGTACTGGAAGGCTGCTATAAGGTCCCCCAAATCCTTCTCCTCCGGGCTGCAGTCAAGCCATTCTCCACCCAGCCTGTATTTGTACTTGGGATTGCCTCGACCCACATGCAGGACCTTGCACTTGGCCTTGTTGAATTTCATGAGGTTTGCATTGGCTCACCTCTCAATCCTGTCCAGGTCCTTCTGGATGGCATCCCTTCCCTCCAGCGTGTCAACTGCACCACACAGCTTGATGTTGTTGGCAAACTTGCTGAGGTTGCACTCGACCCCGCTGTCCATGTTGCCGACAAAGATGTTAAATAGCACTGGTCTTAGTATGAGTCCCTGAGGAACACCACTCATCACCGGTTTCCATTCAGACATTGAGCCATTGACCGTAACTCTCTGAGTGCGACCATCCAGCCAATTCCTTATCCAGCGAGTGGTCCATCCATCAAATCCGTATTTTTCCAAGAACCGAGTCTCAAGGACTGGGCAGATTCTTGTATCTTCAGGAGCAAAAAATACTGAAGATAGTTGAGATTTTGGTGTATTTCTAGAAAGCTCCAAGATTACTCCTGTATTGGCTTCTTGATTACAAGGAGGAATCATATCCCTGTGGCCATTGTTGCTGCCCTAGACTAGGGACATGGAAGGGGACTCGTAATTTTGGTAGGTGAGTGGTCAGGTTGCTGGATCGTATATGTAGGTAGGGAGAGACTTTGGTCACCTGTGTAACAGGTGCTATAAGGCAGAGCAAAACCCAGAAAAGTAAAGTATTATCTGTAACACTGAAATTAAACCTATGTGTAGATATATTAATCAGCAAACAAGATAGCAACTTTTGAAGTATAGTTATGAAAAGTAAACTTCACTTAGCACCCGTGAAACCTGCCAAGACAGGAGGAGCATGGTGCTGTTGTCTGATACACCATCAAATGCTGTTATTCTGAAAGTACATCATCTTGTAAAAATGAGAAAGACACCAAGCAAATCACCTAATGCTTCTAAAAATAAGTGTGAGCTGCTCAGCCCCTCGCCAAATTTTAGCAAGTCAACTGAACAGTGCGTAGTTGGTAAGCATGTCTAATGTGCAGTGCCACAACTGGTGACTTACTGCAAGAATTGTATCAAGCATGATAAATACAGAAGGGCTGCTTATAACTGCACGAACAAAACCCGGTCCCTCATTAACATCTACCCCCACCTTCTGCTCCTCCCCAACCCAATTAGCTTCAGAAATCGCCTCTCCCGAGGAGGCTGCGGGTCCTGCAGGGAGCAGGCAGCAGCTCAGCTCCCTCGCCAAAACCAACTGCAGTGTAGCCAGAGAAACGGGCAGCAAAAAATAGCACAGCAGGATGGCTGCGTGTGGGCGAGGCAGAAACCACATCGCCAGCAAAACCTCCCGGTGTTATTTTAGGACCGATGCAGCGGCCGTGCCGTTTTGCTCGGTTTTCAGAAAGTACTCCCCAGGGGAGGGCAAGGAGGGAGAGGGGCGTGAGTCCCGGGCGGGGAGCAGTGCTGTCCCACAGCCTGCTTGCCTTCCTCCCTCCCCGGCTTCTCCCCTCTGAAGCAGGCTGGGCAGGGGGAAGGGGTTAATCGCGCTCGAGGCCGAGCGGCAGAGGGAGGACGCCGGCGGTTTGAAAGACAGAGACTGGACAGCTGTGTTTGCTGTGATATTTTTAAACGCATTAATGCAGGCTTCCATCACCCGGCCATGCTTGACCTATTTTTGGCTCAGGCCAGCCATTGTTCTATTTCTGCCGCTGCTGGGCCGCGCGGGTGTCAATTCAAATGCAAATGAGTTATCGCTGCTGCTCCCGCCAACTTCGCCCAGCCGCCTGGCCGAGGGAGAGCCGAGCGGGGCGCGGGGACAGCGACGCTGGTCCGGGCTGGGGTGGCTCGGACTAAACCCTCAGGGGCTCCCTGTCCCTTGAGGAGGGGGTTCTTTGGTTTTATGTTTTTGAGGAGACTGTGTTTCCCCCCAGCCCCACCAGAAATCCCGAAGCACAGCGATATTTCTTCCTTTCTTCTTCCACCTGCCGTTGGCTGCCCGAACACAACTGCTCCAACTCGGCGGCGCGCAGCCCCCTGCGCGCTCCCGGCTCCCTTCCAGCGGGCAGGGGCTGCCAAGAGGGGATTGGGGCTTTTTTTTCTCTCTCACAATAGATACTTGTGCAAATGCTTAAATATTGCTAATTGCTGAAGCATATTATCTTACAAACCTCGCTGGAGGAGGTAGGACCTCAAAGGGTCATGCCCAATGCCCCTGTGCAAGTGCAGTGATGAATCTCTCGTGTAGCTGAAGTGCAGACCGGTTGGAATATGCTGCAGACAATTTACGAGAGTGAATCGTGTTTTTCCTCAGATGGGGTTTCTGGACGTGAACAGCTCTTGGCTCAGCAGAGAATGCACAGTATGATCAGCTCAGGTAAGAGACAGCTCCTTACCTCGGACTTCAGCGGATCACTGGGAAAATACAGCCCAGTGGGTCGAGAAAACATCCCTTCTTTAAATAAGTGAATTTATTTTTGTGGGCTTTATGTGGGTTGTTGTTAAATAATTACAGTAGTATGTTAAGATAGCAGCTGCTGCTTTTGTGGGGAGTTTGTCTCCTTCGGTGTGCTGCTTTCCAGACAGAGCAAAATGCTCACAACTGAAATCCAGTTTGGGATTCCTTGTTTGTTTTGTTGCGTGGTTGCAAAATGGGGCTTGTGGTACAGGCTTGTTCAGAGAGAGGCTTCCTCAGACAGCTCCTGGCAGGAGGCTGCAGTTAGAACCCTCATAAGCAATTCCTGTCATATGTAAACAGGATTTGGTCTTTCTGTGACTTTCCTTTTCTTGGTTTGCCTACAAAGGAAGTTTAATACTAATCCCTTTCTTTTCATTACAGTGTTACTTTCAAATAGGCATGGCTTATTTTGTTTCTTTAAAAATGTTTGGGAACCTGGCTATGGTAGTCATATGTAATGACTCAGTGAGATGTAAATTGAATGTGGTTTTTCAATTAAGGTATTTCAAAGCTGCTCTGAAAGAACACTGGGCATTCCCTCATGTATTTGAAGCTACACTTGAATTTCGTAGTTTCTTTGCTAGCTGTGTCTGAGACCTGCATATGCATATCCATATGGGGATATAAACTCCATCTCAGCCAGACCCAGTACATGCACTGAGGATGAATTAAGTTGGAAGAATTGTTGCCATTCAGATATAATGTCAATTTAGACAGGCTAAAAAAGTAAAAATTTCACATGACTCATGCCCATTTTCTCTTAAACTCTGTGAATTCCAGTTCTGTTTTTCTTGGGCTGAAACTGTGTCTTTTGAGATACAATGTTATCTGTATTATAGCTTTTTAATCCCAGGCTTCTGATTTTTCTTTTTCATAGCATTTGCTTTACAGAGCACATGGATGTAGAATGCAGGGTGAATTGTTTATGTGTACTTCAGTCTTAGTTTACTTCCCTTTTTCTTTTGCTTTTTCTTTCACGAAACTTGGCAGTGCTTCTCAGTTTTTAAGGTTAATTATGTGTGGAGACCACAGTTTTCTTCACATATTGCCTTTTTTGGTACACCTGTTGAGCCCATGTTTGTTCATTTGTTTAAAAAACTCTTCTTGCTTTATAGAAAAAGAACTTAAAGTTTTACTTGTGTTTCTTTCTTACATACACTTTTAGAGCAGACTTCTAGTTTCAGATATAAAATAAATTCTGAGAGATTTGTGAAATAGTAATATCTTTTCTATTAGAAAACACTTAAATATATCTTAGCCTCCTGGTCTGTGCCTTTCAGTATAGAAAGAAGAGGCTCATACTGATTATAGACTGAAGGAGGTAATGAAAGACTGACAAGATATTATGTGCAGGTTAAAATAATGGGAATGCCTAAGGGGAATGCAGACTTCCAACAGGTATAATGTTTAAGACTGGCAGTTTTCCTATTCCTTTATAAACCTGCTGAATTAGTTTTTTTCCTTTTGGGTCTCTCAAAGAATTTACTGTTTCTCTAACATCTTGGAAGAGACATCATCACCAATTACAGGACAGAAATCAGGTGAAAGACTTGTTTACAAATATGAACAGTGAAGCTTTAGCTAAGACAGGGGGTAAGATCAGAAGTTTCTCTGAAAGTGTTGTAGTTGTGATAAGACTGCCTGCTTCCCCTCTCCGCTGTTGTGTTTCTGGTTTTTTGGGTTTTTTTAATGCTTTGTCAAGTTGAAGTTAGCTGTACACAAGTGAAAATCTAGGGTTTTTAGCTCACTATTCTGCCTTGTAACTGACAACTAATGTAGCAATTCTCACTTGTAACACAAGAAAGGGAGGTAATTTTCTGTAAGTTTATAGCTCTGCTTTTCTTCACTGGAGACAAGAATATAATGTAACAGTTGATTTTTATCTGCTATTATTTTTGGCCCATGTAACATAAACAAATTCGTCTGTAGTACCAAGTATAATAGAGGGGGGGTTTTAGACTTAAAAAAAAAACCCCAAAACCCCAACAACTTTGTCAAGAACATTGTCCAGGTAAAAATATGTTTAAATATATATTCTGTAGAACACAAAATATTTCTCAGTGTTCCTGTTGGCCTTTAAAACGCACAACTAGACTGTAAGTAGTTAACATTGTACATAGTCTGCAGTTTAATTCATGTCCCATGAAACCACAAAGCCTCATGCTGCTGTTGATTACCTTCAGTTCCCTCAAGTCCAGAGTCTTTCTGGATCAGTCCTGGTAAATTTTCAGGTATTGTCTCCCTCTATGCTGCATACAGGGGTGAAAGAAATAGCCAGGGTATGATGATGTGCTTTAGTGTTTGGAGTAGCTAGAATCAGTCATCTTAATTTTACTTATCGCAGTGTCCTTACTTTAAAGTTATCCTCAGATGTACGTGGCTTTTGCTCAGGTAAAATGTTGCACGTATTTAAGAAAAGAGCAGATCCCTGAACATTTAGTCTGAACTCTTGATATTCTTGAAGTCTTCAAAGGAAGCACAACTTAAAACACTCAATGGATTTTTAGGTTTGCTGGTTTCCAGATGTATGTTGCATGTATTATGCAACTCTGACTTTAAACTGGGCCAGAGCCATCCCCAAAGAGGACAGATTGAATGGCCAATGGATAATTATTTGCAAAGCAAACTCTCTAAGGAATTTCTGACAATAGCAGGTGTAGCAAATACTTCTGTCATGTGATGCAGTTCTTCTGGTATTCCTTCAATTACTGCTTTCCCTGCCTGTCTCGATCCCTGCTTGTAAATCACACTATGAGTGAGATGATCTGGATAGGTACCAATCAAAAGTCTAATTATGAATGGAGCAGTCTAGATCGGCACTGACTCAAGAAGCTGTGTAATTTGCAGACACCTACACCTTACTGCGGAGAGCGGTTTCAGCTATCTTGAGAAGACTGAACTAGATTCTCCCATATGGTACTGTTGCTGTAAAATGCAGCAGTAAGTGCTGTGCATCTTTTTTTTAAGAAAATGATGCTGATGCATTCTTATTTGATACCATAATTATCCTAGTTTCACAATTTACAAAATAGATCTGGAGTCTAAAGCCTCTTGTTTAGCTGGAAGTAGTATTTAACTTTGCTGTTGCTCTTAATTTCACCTAAAAAGTCTCGACTTCCACATTTGTATAATGCCACAGTGGACCCTAGCATTCAGCTGGCCTCTTACCAGAATATGAGTAATAAACTGTAAGTCCTTGAAAAAAAACATTTGGTGCAGCACAGTCCATGGTAAGAATGGTCATTAAAATGTAGTCAGTATATAACTAATGCAGGGCTACATTAGTCAAACAGATGTCAGTTGTGTGAAGGAGAGGAAAGAACCTACCCAGCCGTGATACCAGTAGATGTAGGACTTTAAGAAGTAATGCCAAGTTCGTTAACTCCTGGTGAAGTGAATATACTGTGCTGTTTTTCCAAAGGGTGAAGTTGCTTCATTTGCTTCATTGGCCATATGTTGACATACACTCTGGCACTGGCCTGCCTAGATTGCACCTTGGCTTTTATGGATAAGGCATCCTTTGCTTCCTGCCCAAAGCTCTTGTGTTGAAAAATCAAGAGTTCAAGGAGATCTTGAGCTTAAAGCCTTGACTTGTCACCAGGTTGACAGGTGACCTGACCAAGTTATGCAATCCTGCTGACGTCAGCTAACCCTTCTGTGAAATATGGAAAATGAAACTTGTCAGCCTCAGGAATCTATAGAGCAAAGCTATTCTAATGGACATAAAATGATTCAGAATTATTAATTTGACTGACTTCATCTACCTACAGGCTTGCAAAACACCTACAATTCCACAAATGTTGTAAGGGAATGTCATCACAGTATTTTATTCTCTGCACCAGTCAGGAAATTCAAGCTGTGTCACTTGAATATAAGTGACAGAATCAATGCTACATGCATCATGTTGTACGTGAGTTGACAGGTCTTCCTGAGCTATATTCCCTCAGTAAACCCTGATGTACAAAACCTATCTCATATGTTGTATCTACTGTATGGCTACATGACCATGTATACATGTTTGTGCACATGCATTTATATTGCCTTCAGAAAAAAAATTCTGGTATTTGCTCTCCCATTTTTTTCTGGAGAAACAAAACTTTCACCTGCTCACTTGTTCCTGTGGAAAGACTGCAGAAAGCAAATTCATTTAAAGGTTTGCTGTGATATTCATGAAAAACCTGACATATTTGCATATCTGAATCAGGTAACAAACTTCTTACAGATACAAAATGTTGCAGATGTGGCATCTCAGGTAATAACTCTTCAGAGAGAGTGAGAATAGATATACTGAGCTTTTCCTTTGTGATTCTCCTCAGAGTAATGAAGAAAACTGAGTGTGAAAATTCAGTTTAGGGAAGTTATTGGTAACAGCCAGAGAGGCTTTTTCCATGCCTGAATTCATTGTTATGGAAGAGTAAGGCCTTAGCTTTAACAATTAATACAATGAAAAGAGATGAGCAATACAGACCTGCAGGTCTTACGTAGTTAAAATCTTACTGATTTTGAGTAGAGGCTCTGCCCAGTAATGTATGCTGGGCAAGACATTGTTTATTAATTCAGTTGAACTAAAATGTAGTAAAATGGAATGAAGCTGCTTTTTCTGTTTTACATTATTGAGAAGACATTGAGTACAGACCAATGTTGCCAACTTCATCTGTCTTTTAATGCTGTAACATTGCTTTTTCTTTCTTTTTTTTTTTTTTTTTTATTTAAGTCCCAGCTGCTGGAGCAATGCAATTACCTGACAGACTTACTTTGTATTAGAAAATCTGTGTATAAGTTGCAGGAAGAGCCTGGACTAAGAATTTCAAAGTACAAGATTGACAAGAATAGCAAACTAGAAAAGCTGGAAAGTAAATAAAAAACATAACTATGCAGAACATAATTTCAAAACCTCTTTGAGCATTTTTCCTGCTACTGTTAAACACTGCATTTAATACAGAGGTACTGGCACTAGGGCACTAGCTCCCATTTTTGGTGTGTTGAGTTAAATCACTTTATCAGAAAGGAGCTTTTTACTTCAGACGTTTATTTTTTCAGCTGTTCAGCTTTATAACACCTGTTGGTTTGCACTGCACTCAAACACACACGGTTTCAGCCAGAGTCTGTGAAACTGTGTACAGGATCCATTTAGTGCATTAAGGTTTACATTGGATATGAGGAACACTTGCAAGTCTTCCTACCACCAGAGCTTTAATCAGACGTCTGTTCTGTACCAACTGCCTGGCCCCTTTCTTCTGCACAGTCTTTGCAAAGAAAGCAAAAGCTGTGAGAAAGCAGGATGCATAGCCTGCTAACATTATGTCTATGTATACATTAATTTCAGGTTTTGGTACAGATGATGGGGAAGGTTTCAGGTGTCACTGCATTTGAACCTTTCCCAACTGCTGCTGTGGGTGGGTTTTTTATAAAGTGGGTACAATCCAAAATATTGTAGAGAAACTAATGGGCAGATATTATTGTTCAACACATGAAAATCTAAAATGCCCTGTTCTGTGGATCTCTTTAACAGGCTGACTCCTCTGGGTCAGTTATTCTTAGCCTAGTTATTTTCATCGAATGGCATTACAGGTCTAAGATTAGCCTGTTAGGCATTATCATGCCATCTGAGTTACCTCCCAATATAACTGTACACCGGAATGATTATTTATAGACAGAGCATTCTGTCGTTTTTGCTTTATTTCTGGTAGTTTAAATAAAGAAGAGCAACATTCAAGAAAAACCACAGATTCCTTCCTGCTGCCAAAACAACACGATAACTGCTTGCTGAGGGGCAGGGATACTGTTCAAAACGTGTACTTGTAGCAGATGCAAACATCGTCTTTATCTCCTCCCCTTCTACTAAAATAAAGTACCTCGGGGTACCACTGCTCCTGTCTCTTCTGGAGGAGGGAGATGGCTGCCAGATCGATGCGCTGAACAGCGGAGAAGCCGGGGCTGTGGTTGCTGATGAGAACAAGGATATCCAGGTGCTATTTTTAGGGGCTGGCACCATCAAGCTCCATGTTCAGTGTGAACATGTCACATATGCACACAGCTTCTCCAAAATGGACCCATCTAGTTTTCTTACATGAAAGTAATGTCTGCTGTTCAATTAACCTTCTGAGTGCTTTTCACAGACATAACAGGAAGTTTCAGCAAATTTACACATTTTTAGCAAACCATTCTTTATGGCTGCTTCACAAACATTTCTGCTCACTAGAAAAACTTGAATCTTAAAGGAGAATTGCCATTCAAAAACACAGTAAAGCACATTCTCCCCTAAGGAAGTTCACTGGGATTTTTGTGTTCACGTGTGTTTAACTGGGAGCGAACTTTTAGTGGCGGGTAGTAAAGGGCAACAAAACCAGTAAAGTGGCAGATCTTCAGATGGGTATCGGTGCAGCCTCTAACTGCACTTGTTGCTCAGGAAGCTGGCAATTTATAAAATAGCGAGATATTAATGGGTTATAATTATATAATGAAGTCCATCTTTTCTTTTTTGCCTTTATTCTCTAAATAAATGGCAAATTGCTATCTTTGTGCACTTTCTGGGTGTAATCAGGGGTCACCTGATTTGTTCTACTTTAAAAAGTTACCTGTGTAAAAAGGCTTGCAGATTCAGTGGAAGCCTTCGCATGGTTAAATAATACGTTGCTGGTTTCACTCCCATTATAGAATACGCATCTAACTTCTTTTTGTCAGACTGGCAGTTCTGTGCATGACTGTAAAGGTTTTTTGGCATTTCGTATAATCTGAGCATAGCCAACATGTGTTTTGTTTTGTGTCTCCTGGTTGTAAACTCCTGGCTTGTGGAGTATACAAACACGACAAGAGCTCCAAGAATTCAAGCCCCTTGTGGATGAATGTGCCTGAAATGCAGGATGATAACATGTTCCTTCTCATAATGAAACTGGGTATCATCAAAGCAAGCCAAGAGAAGGAACAGAATGGATTCTATGAAAATGCCAAATGTATAAATCATGTTCTTACAGTCAAAGACTTGTTCTCTTTCATGATATCTGTGGTTGAAGGTATTGCATGTCACAGGGAGGAACCACAGCTATTCAACTTCAGTGAAGTCTGGAATGGAACAATGAGGAAACTTAATGTTAATTTAATAATTTCCCCCAATTGTTCTGTTCTTAATCCAAGTTTCCTTTTTCTTTCTTGGTGCCCAGGGTGACCACCTTGTTGGTGTTGTGCAGTAACAATATGAGAAGCAGTAGGGAAAACAGACTGCTAGTGCTTAATCTTAGAGACTCTTTTTGGTGTTTGCTGCTCCTATTTAAGTTTAGTAAAATGTTAGTGATGGCCTTTTATTTACCTGTTTACAACTCCTTTTCGTGCAGAGACAGTAAGTTCTTGGTTCATTTCATCCACTTCTTTGATCTCTAGATCAACATCTCTGTTGAAAAGTATGTCTTTTTCCTAAGCCCTGTGAAGTATTTTTTCTTTGGCTACAAAAGAAGTAAAATTCTAATTTAAATCTGACCTTGAAGTTTTAAAGTGCGTGAAAGAATAGACATAATATCACCAAGAAACATAAAATAAAATACCTAGATTTTTTGAGATTTCATGCGGACATGAATAGTGATGGAATTAGTATTTGGCACAGAATGGTGTAAGAAATAGCAAAAGGAAAATCCTGAGTATGAGTCTTTATATTAACATATCTACTTTTACATGTAGATACATATTGTTAAGGTCTTACAGAGAAATTACTTAGATACCTTAAAATGCTCATCATAAAAATCCTTGCACAGCAGCTGCTGAAATCTAGTGGAGCCTAAATTCAGGAGAGCAATTTACCTCAGGAGTCTGGTAGATCCTCACAAGCCTGTGTCGTGCATCTGCTCAAAACTGTTCCATGCTCCAAAGACAGACCCACTCATTCCTGCAGTTGTGTCAGAAAGTTGTCATCCTTTTATTTGCTGACACTGTTTTTCTTACAGGATCTATTTCAGAAGAAGAAAGTTTTACACTGTTGTTTCTTACTAAGAATTGGTGATAGTTATTATAGAAGGAATTCCATAGGAAATAAAAAGTCTGACCTAGGTTCAAGGAGTATTACTTATACTTCAAGGAGTATAAGGGAAGGACTGGCAGGAGGGAAAGAAGTTTGAAGAAAATATGCAAGAGTTTTATAAATGGAGTAATAGTGCTGAGATGAGGTGTACAAGCACTCCCTGTGTTAAAATGCTGCTGTGAGGGAGGGTGGGGAAGGCACTGAAGATGAGAGAGACCCATGTGGGAGGTGGAAACCAAGGGAGTTTGAAGTATACTTCTAACTGTCCGTGTACAGAAGAAAAATATGGGTGGAAACAGTTACAAAAACAATCAACTTCAGCCGAGAGGAGAGAAGTTGCTGTCAAAAAAACCTCCAAAGCCATAATGAAGAGTACAGGGAAAGCAGAAGTATTTCAGAATCAGCAAAAGTTGTAAAAAACAACTCAGTATTGTTTTACTTATGTAGTCACACAGTAAGCTAGTATTCGGGGATTTCCCTTGCTACTGTACAGCCTATTTTTCTATTTTTTGTCCGAGGATGAGTAATTTGTTTGGAAGAGGGAGAGGTGTAGGACACTGTCTGCTTATGGACACACTACAAATTCTGCTGCCTCTCACCATCCGTAACTCCTTACCACCACCCCCCAGGTGTAGCTCAGCTTTCCTCAAGGAACTGCAGAGCAATCTCACCAGAGATTTGCAATAAATTCCCTCTGCTGTGCCACTTACACCATCCCTATCTTGCCTTTTCTGCTTGGCCTAGTAGGCAGTTTTCTGAGCTCTATGCTTATTTTCTGGGTTGGTGTTTTTTTTTTCTTTCATGCTAGTCCATACAGAATGATAATGGGGCAGCTGGAGAACTTATGGGGGAAGAAGGGAAATTACAAATGACGACATCAAAGGGCTATAGGCAAAGGAATAAGAAGGAATGCTAATGCAGCTGAATTAAGTAATGGTGATGCTATGGATGATTAAGGATCCTGACACAGCTGTTTTGTTCAGAAAATAAATAGATAGAAATGGGAATATTTAGAAAAAATTGCCCTTGGGCTAAAATTCTCAAACCTTGTCTAAGAGTGAATGCCTCTCTCTCATGACTGGTATGTATGTACAGTTACAGGAGATGTATATACATTGACTTATCACTAATGTTACTCTGTCCTCCCTCACTGGGAACATTTTGGTATGGCTATATTACAGTTTTTAGGGTTTCACAAGATAGTTCAGATGAGGTCAGATGAGTGCCTAAGATAAAATAATTTTCCTCCTCCTGCAGGCTTAGCAGCCCACAGGAAGTGGATGCGCATCCTGTAAACCTCACTGTCTGTCTGCCATTCTTCATCTGCAGATATCCAGAGATCTGCAGGAGCACACATTTGTTCCCGAAGACCCCAGGAACTCATTCTTAAGGACCTGTTTTTGTTATTACCTCTAGGGAATACTATTGCTAGGTTTATTCTGTGTTATGATTTTGTATGGGGGGGTTTTGTCTAGTAGCAAGGGAGGGGCTAAAGTGGTGGCTTCTCTTTTAAATGACTCTTAATGAGTCACCCCCCTTCCCCCAAGCGTTTTGTAAAGGAGGGGGGAGTGGGAGAAGGGACAGCACCATCACTTAGCCTTTTTGTAAGAAACTGCTTGGAAGGCAGTGTCCCTCTCAGGATGCTCCCACCCCAGGCCAGGGCTGAGCCTCTTGGCGCCTCTGCGAATAACATATTCAAGGGGGGGCACAGAACAATGGGTTGGCGTGGCCCTGAGCAGGGCACAGCTCGGGCGGCCGGTCCAGCCGTCCAGCCGCCTGCCCGGCTTCTGCGAACCAACCTGCCATAGCCCAAGCCTCCGCCATGGCTCACCCAGGTGTCTGTTTTCCTGGGGGCCGATGAAGAGCGGCGGAGAAAGAGAAGAGGGATGCTGAGAGAGATGGCCATGCAGGTACTGAGTCAGAACCACGGAAGAGAATGCTCTTAGCATTTCCCTTGCCACGTGGTGAAGAAAAGAAGCAGCCA
>VZTO01018852.1:43000-106790 GCA_013400615.1 Syrrhaptes paradoxus
TTTTTTTTTTTTTTCATTTTTTGTTATCTGTGGCTACTGTATATAGACAGTTATATAGATGTAAGGTCTCAATGTATAGCTGTAGAGATGGCAGCTGGCATTGCTGGGAAGGGAGAGCAGTGATGCCATCCTCTCCCTGCTCCTGGGCTCTCATTCCTCTGCTGAACAGTCACATACTTTGTATCGGCACAGGTATTCGTGTGTCCATTGGGACTGATGGAGTGAACAGCTGACCCCGGTTAAAACATGCCCCCTGGTTCCCTGTGCCACTGCAGGTGTGTGCTGTGGTGTGGGGAAGGAGGAGGGACATCTTCATGGCTGGAGTGGCCACAAGCAGAGAACAGAGGCACAACAGTTTCTCTTTACTTCAGCTCTGGCATATAGTGGCTCCAAATACATGTGAAACTGCTGCCTGGGAAATCTTGCATGTCCAGAGAATACACCCCATGCTCCTCTCAGCATTTAAAGGACAGAGACTAAAATTTCACACCCAATTAGCACCTTGTTAAACTCCAGTTAACTACATAGCACTTTACTGTTAAGTAGAATTTATGCTAATACTGTCCTTATGAAGCTGTCAATAATTACCTTTCATCATCTATAGGGCATGTTAGTGTGAAAGGAAAATACCCTACCAATGTGCATTGTTTTGTACTAAGTAGAAAATGATATCTGTGTAGACTTCAGCAACCTGCATCAAAATTGAACATACTGGAAGCAGTGGCCATCTGCACCCCGGGCGCATACCAGCTCTGGTGCGGTGCCACGTGAAGAGCTTGCTCCAGGACAGCCTTGGTGGCTCTTGTGTGTGATTTCTGCTTCATTTTTTTTTAAACCTCTTTTTGTGGAGAAAATATTTTGCCAGACATTCTCCCACTGTTATCCCTCCTATCCTCATTTAATTTTGTGGCCTCAGAGTGCTCCACTATGCCCCTATCCATTCCAGAAAACGTGGAATTTGGTAGAATTCAGGTTATGGGAGGAAAATTTTCCTTTGTGTGATGCAGTTCCCTGGTTGCTACTTAGGTACTCGTATCAAATACTTCCCTGTGTAAACCAAAACCATAAAATAACTAACTGATGCTGACATGCTAGCAAATGCAGGTCAAAAGGACCCTATGGTTGTCATGGTTGTTGCTGTTCACTTCTTACTGCGTGTGATTTCAAGCAGAAGGCACAGTTTGGCTCTTGTGGCTGGCACTGGGCTGTGCCGAACCTGGCCTGGTCAAGTGCAGATGTTTTTTTGGATCAGAGCCCTTCAAAATGACCGTGGTGTTCACAGTAGCACCTCAAGCAGAAGGTACAAGATCTGAGAGGGAGAGGCTTTAATTGCTGTGAAAGTCTGTATCTCTGAACTGGGGACAGCCACAGACTGTGTCCCAAGTTGGACAGGATGGAAAGCCAGAAGCATTCGTTAGTAACATTTATGTAGGAAATAATGTGTTGTGTCCAGCTGTCATGACTTGGTATTTGACTAATTGTCTAAAAACTCAGTAGAGAGAAGAAAACTCAGCTTTCTCCTTAGATAACTTGCTCAGATGTTTGAACTTTGTGGTTATGAATGTAATTATAAAGTCTACCTGTAAGACAGTAGTTGCTTTCTGCAAAAGGGAAAAGGCTGTATAGATTAATCTTACATTCCTGCACTAAATCTACTTTGTTGTTATCTAACCCTTATGTGCACTCCCCAGAAGGCCTGTAGTTGTGCAAATAATTCTCATTTATGATACGGTTTTCCTCTTCCGATGTAAATGGATGGATGCTTGGGTGGATATAAATAGTGTGTGTTCCATGCAAAAAAAGCATAGTAGTGCAAATGAAAATCAGACTCTTTCTGCTTATGGAAGTCTTTCCAAGCTCTTAATCATCTTAAATCCAATTAGCCTTTTCCTGTTTCTGACATGGCTCCCTTTGAGATAGGGTAACCAAACTGGAATATTCCTGATGACAAAGCCTCGTTGATGAATATGAAAACTTACTTTTATCCTGCTTTCTGTACTTTATGTCTTCATTTTTGAATCTTGCTGTACGTTGACCACATGTTGTCAATGAGCTGTCTGCAATGACAGCTGTCTGTTTTTAAGTATATATTAAGGTTAATGAAGCACAGTAAGGTATATTCCACTCATTCCTCCCAGTGGAAATTACTGTGCACATACAAAAAATGAATGAGCTCTTCTATTTCTGTTTCGCAGTCACAAAGCTTTATGAGGACCTCTGGCATTCCTCAGAGCCTTCCATGAAATATCCTGAAGAGATTTCACAGAATCACAGAATCACAGAATGTTAGGGATTGGAAGGGACCTCGAAAGATCATCCAGTCCAATCCCCCTGCCGGAGCAGGAACACCCAGATCAGATCACACAGGAACGCATCCAGGCGGGCTTTGAATGTCTCCAGAGAAGGAGACTCCACCACCTCTCTGGGCAGCCTGTTCCAGTGCTCTGTCACCCTCACTGGAAAGAAGTTTTTTCTCATATTCAAGTGGAACCTCCTATGTTCCAGCTTGAACCCATTGCCCCCTGTAGTTTTAACCCAATCGATCTTTTTTCTGTTATTCTTCTTTCCAAGTCTCTATTAAACTAGCAATTACTGTTGCCTTACCTCACTATCAACCTTTCTTAAATTCAAAATGAATATTTATTTCCCTTCTGCTTTTTATCTTTAAAACTGTTTCTGATCAGTGCTAGAGTTCTTGTAACTTCACGTGAAGGACAGAGCAGGACACAAGCTCCAGTGGAGGCACCTTGTGAAGGACATTTTTCAAGTCCAGATAAGTCTGTGGAACAGATCCTTAACCAAGCATCACAGTCCCACTGAAATCTGGACACTTTGTTAGTCACCATTTTGTTAACCCTTTGAAATAATTTGTTATGCTTTTATGTCTCAAAATATGCATGCAATTATAATTCAAAGCTCATAACTGCATCCTACAAAGTCAGTTTGACTCAAACTTGATTTCTTCCCTAAATGTCCGTGAGATTAAAACAAGTCAAATTTAAACAAAAATTGGCTCAGTTGTGGCTGTTAATGGAGGATATAGCTTCTGAGAGAACATATGGGGAAAGAATTTCTCTTTTCCTTTCTTCCTTTAAAATTACATATGTGTCTCTCATTTGGCTAAAATAATTTTTACTAAATCTTTTGTAAGATTAATCTATAAGCTCAGACAAAACAGTTGAAATTTTAAATTCAGAACAATTTATTTAAAAATATCAGGAGATTAAAGCAATTACAGTAGTTTATGTATTTCAACCTTGACTAGTGTGTTCACAATTACAGTGGTATAAGCAGGTAATTTTAAAATGAGCAAAGTATTATTGCTTCACCTCTCATTTGCTATACTGTCTGTAATTGTCACCTAAAGAGTTTAAAATGAAAAGAAAATATGAAGATTACAAATCTGATACAAATACCAGAGGATAAAACATATGAAGAGGGATTAAGGGAGCTATATTTATAGTCTATAACAAAGAGAGCACCAGGGACACGGGCACAGGCTATAAATAACTTCAAGGTAACAATATAAATGAAGGAAGGGAATTATTTGTTCTCAAAAGATGGTGAAGCATGGAATAATGGCCTGATGCAAACCAAAGCAAAGCAAAGTTTAGGTTAGATATTAGAACTTTTTCCTAGCAGTAAGAGCTGTGGAGAGCAGAGAGATAGCTAACTAAGGTAGGAGGCTGAAGGAGTACCTGAAGCACCAACTGCAGCTATTTGGCTACAGATTAAAACTACTCATAAATAGAGTGACGTTACAAAATTCACAGGGCTAGGCTTAGTGAGACAAACTTTTTAAAAATTTTCTTACCTGTTATATTTTATCATGTCCACATTTCATGGTAGACATTGATTTCCCAAGAAGACTAAATAGATACAACATCCCTTCCAAGATTATTGTGCAGCTCTAACCAGATTAAGGGTAAAAATAACATTATTAGTCAATTTTAACCTCATTTAGTGGTGGGTTTATAAGGTCTTATTTTAGTCAAAGTGGTTGAGTGTCCTGCTATTATTTGTTCTGGTGAGAAGGAAGAAGTCCTCTGTTTTCATCAGTTACCAGGTGAGATGGTGGCTTTTGAACATTGCAACATTAGGCTGCTGATAAGCAGAATAGCTTCTGTGAATGGTATGTGGTGATGTCAGAACACTAGCCATGTGCTGGATACAGCTGACTTCACTAGAATGAAACTACTTGTGTAGGCTGAGTGCTGTCCTGCTTCAAAGTGCACCCTCATATGGCCATGACAGAAGGGGCATGAACCCCAGAATGAACTGGAGTGTTCTAACCATCCCATTGCCCCCAGCCGTAGACCTCGCAGAACAATAGGTTTTAGTCTAGGTCATCTCTTGTATGTGTTTTGCTTTGCTCCTCCTTTAGTTCAGTGTGTCTGGGGGGCTTCTCAATGCTGGAGGTTTTATTTTGCAATATAAAATTTTTAGAAAAGATGCCTTCACTGTAACCCAACTAAGAAAGGTAATTTCATGCCATGCCATCAAGAAAACAGAGAAGGTTTGAAAGACCAGATTTCTTTCTAAGTGGTGTCAAATATGTTTGAGAGAGGGAAACATCAGTTGAGTAAAGGTGAAAAACTCACAGGTATACTTAGACTTTACAAATTATATGCCACTTACGTGATCATTCAGCAGATGTATGACTTTTCCAGTACCCATGGGCTTTTCATGTGTCATGAAACCAATATGACAAAATATTGCAATATGACAGTGCAAATGTTGCAATATTAAATTAATACGACAACTGTTTTTGTCTTTGCTTGTCTAACATGTAGTTCATTAAGCAATAATACTTTTGTGGGAGTTAGGGCTTTAGTTGTTACATGCAATATCCCTAATAAATATTGTTTGAGTTAATATTGATCAAGTCATGTAGAAATGTTTGGCTTGTGTAACTTCAAGAAGTATGTGTATTTGTACAATGAGAAGAATGTAATTTCTGCTGATTTCTACCCAAGATTTCATGCTCAGTAGTTTTATACGCTTGAGCTGTTAGCCCCATCAGTCATTTCCACTTCTGTTAAATCAGGCAGGGTCTGCTCTTGGGGGCTTTTGGGCACACCTGAACCTGGGATTTTTAACTAGCAGTGGATTGGATCCACTGTATAACAACTCAGAACATGGGCCTTTAATCTCTCAGCCCTTTAGTTAATACATAGCTCTTACCTTTTCTCTCTACCTCTTAGCTGTTAATTTTCCCAGCTTTCAGAAATCTCTGTCATAATAAGATAGTTGATAGTATTATTTCATGGGGATAATACAGAAAAAAATGAAAATCCTGTATGGTGGAGGGCAGCAGCGGTAGAAATTTAGTTTTATACTTGCCACCTCTTTTTGCCATTCCTTCTTGGCCACACTCAAAACCACGTTTTCTCTTCAGCCGGATGGCAACACTAGAAAAATCTTCTCACTCAGTGGCCATTTGTTGAAATACGGAGCGCCTCACGTGCTGGATGGCTCTGGTGCTGTTTTCTATTAGCGATACCTCTGATCCTCCTGTATTTGAGGTAAGGTGTTAAGAGAGTGCTGATTGTAGCCTTGGAAATCAGTGGCAATTGCCTGTCACCTCTCTGGAGCAGACACCAGTTATCTCCTGGAGTAATTGGACTCATTTCACTGCGTGGGTCTCAGATCTTACATGTTGGTGTCCAAACACTGGCAATTTGTTATGTACTGGTAATTTCACTCACATGAAACAAATATACTTTAGGAAAGCTCCAGCCTTTAAGAGATGAGACTGCTTGGAAATGAGAGATTGGTTTAATTTCTGAAAACTTTAGTACAGAGCTCAATGTTTGCAGCCTGTATAAAGTGTAGTGTTTCTATCTTTTCCTCTGTCACCTGCGAGTCTGTTTTCCCCTAAGCTGGGAAGGTGTGCCATAAAAGGTGTTTCCTGTGGGTTTCTTTTCAGGATGGCCCATATAGTATACAGCAGAGTTTGCTGATGCCTCTTCTTGGACTCCCCTGAATTACACTGCTTTCCATTGACAGAAAAAGTCAAGGGTACTGGGAAATCAGAGTAGATACACAGTGGTCTTTTTACACACAAATGTACTCCTCCCATTATGAAGGAAATAAGGTAAAAGTGTTTATAATCTGGCTGGTTTGGGATTCTTTGGCCTGAAGGATGTCTCGTGTGTAAGATTTGTTTATGCAATGCATTAAAAGAATAAAGAACCTTACTGAAAAATAGAATTGTTTAAATTTAATTAAGAAAAAATAACTTAATTTCTCAATGCTATTAGGATGGCACTGGCATGTTTACTGTGACTTTTTAGATCAATGAATAAAAAAAAACATTCTGCAGGCCGTCAGGGTTCCAATGAGTAAAAATGGCACTAAGGTGAAAAGTCTAGTTATTTGGCATGCATAGAGGCACATTTCAGTATTTTACGTTTGTTATATTTTGAATGAGCTGTCCATAAATATTTTAATATTTTCTGCCAAGAGGCATCTGTCTTATACTGTAAAAGTCCTTATCACTTTATTTCACCTTCCTGACTGACAGCATCCTTGCTTCATATTGACCTTTCCCAAAGTTAAAGAAGAGCAAGTCAACTTTTTTCTTTATTTTTTTTTCTATTAGCATTTTCCCCTTGTTCTTTCTCAATTCATGCAAAGCTATGGATTTAATCATAACACCTTTGAAATGCTTGGTGCAGTGAAACTTGTCCCTGTGAGGGGACAAATCGCTAAATAAGAAAATCCAAAGACTTTAGAAAATAATTTATAATTTGAAATCAAAAAGTAAATATTTGCATTTTGTCTATGCAGACTTTAGAATTCATTCAAATTACTTGGATAATTTATCACGGAGAGGAACACCTCTCAGCTATGCTGGTGACAGTCACTTTCTCTTAGTATTCCTTAGGGCATGTTTGCTTACTTGATAAAACATATAGAGAAACTGTCTGTCTAGTAGGTGGGTGCCAGTTCCTATCCACTTCAAGTTGTGACTTTGTCTCCTAAATAATGCAAAATATTGATCAGTCACTCAGAATGAAACGATTAGATAGCCAACTTGTCCAAAATTTAAAAATGTGTTGCTGATCCAAAATTAATGATCTTAAGTTATGTCTGATGCCAGCTGGTGAAGTCTGGGATTAAATTGCCGTTTTCTTTCCATTGACTGTCTTTATGGAAAAAAATATTCAGGAAAAGTTGCCCTCTGCTGTGAAATTTAATTTGCTTGTACTTAGGCAAAAAGCAAACATTGTGCATGTGTGAATGCTTACATACTTTTATGAACTTGAAAAGGGAAGCGTGAAATTAAGTATTGTTCTTAGTTATAGAAAGAACAAAATCATGCACTGATGTTCTTTGGTCTTTCAGGAAATATTTTATCTTTAGAACGGAGGCCCCAGGGCTGCCGTGCACAGCTGAGCCCAGAGCCTCTGGAAAGCTACATAACTTATGCATTTCTTCTGGCACCTGTGCCTACACTGCCATTGTTGTTGCTTGAAAAGTGAGAACATTATATAGGCAGTTAGGCTACTCTGAGCTATCTACTGCTAAAGCTACTTTGCCATAAGAAAGCAGAAAAGAAGTAAATGAAAGATGTTGTTCCTGTTTCATTACTGCATTGTGATCACACTATTGGTAAGAGCCCCAGGATATGTGGGCAAAGGGCCATAGTTTAGTCAGTTTTCTAAGTCTAGAAATAAATTCTCAATAAATAAAGATACAAATAAAATAATGTGTTATGCCTATGTAGCACTGCACAGACTTTCTTCTGCAAGCTACTGAATATTCTGGTTCTGATCCAAGAAGGATCCAGAAGTTTAAGGCTCTGATATTTAGTGACCCATGAATTCTTCATCAATCTGAAATGCTATGTATTATACCTGGACCTCACTCCGTAAGTCTATTACATAGAAAATCTTTTATTGACAGATTCTGGGAACATCAGGTCAGAAAAAAAGTTCCCTGTGTTTATGGATTAGGTGAAACTGAAAGACTATATAATAATTTTGTAATAATTACTTTCTAAGAATAATTACAATTGCTATGGTGAAATTATGAAGGCCCTCACTTTCTGCTGTCATAATAAATGTCACCAGATGTTTGACTCAGCAGATTGAAAAGTCTTGTGTGATCTTAAGTATTCAAGATTCCAAATTACTAAGGACTTTTTGCACTGGCATTGCTAACTTGGTTGGATGTTCATCTTCATCTTAAACTTGCTCGCAACCTTTAAAAGTGCTTTTTTAAAAATTGTGTTTCTTAAAGCAGAAGCAAATATTTTGCTGAAGCACTTCTAGTAGGAGAAGAAATTAAGTTCTGGTTTCATGCTTACAAAGAACTTGTAGGTGAATTTGTTTGAGTGTGTAGGAAACAGGACTCACAAATGTATATGAGGTCTTAGATTGGCTAGACCTGGAGTTGTATTACCTGAGCTTTTCAACAGCCCAGGGAAAATGCATTTTAGGATAGCAAGGTGGAATGATTGTCAAGACTCATAAGTTATATCTGTTAACCTTTATTTTTAACTATCTGTTAACAGGAAAGAACTAGTAAGTCTTTTCTTTCATCATCAGTAGCTGTTTCATTCTTAGTCTGGTTTATCAGTGTATTGTTTTTTCTTGTCTGTTAAAGCCACACTGTTGTACCAGATTAGAACAGAATAGTCATTGTAGCAGTGGTCAAAAAATGGTGAGGCTTACATGTAAACAGGTTTATCTTGGAGATTTTCAGACTAGTGTGCTGTGCAAAATTTACAGTTTAGAAGGAAATGACATTAAATATTTGTGAGGCTTCTGAAGGTACCATTCAGCTGTCTGCTAAAAATGTGGCTACTTTTTTTCTTTTCCTTTTCTTTGGCCAAAACATTTCAGCCATTTTTGAGAAAGGAGCTAGACAAAAATAAACTGTTCTGTCCTTGAGAAGTTCCGTCAGTCTGCTTTATTCTGGAGCATGAAACTCTGGTGCTTTCTGTGCTTTAGATCAGGAACTTGACATGATATTTGTGTCTGAAAGGCAACTTTTCAATTTCTTTGTGCAAATCTGGTTTTTTTTGGCCCAATTTAAATTGCAAATCAAGTTTTACTATTGTGCTGCTGATAAAATGTCAAGGTATTCTGTCTTCAATTAGCATTTTGCAATCTTGCCTTTTTTATCAGTCTTGTTATTCAAGGTAGGGCAGCTGAAAGCAGCCCTGGTCCAGTTCCAGGCACCTGAATTGAAGGCAGAAGCCTGTTCTGTCCTCAGCAGTGTTGCAGACCCTACCACCTCAGTCACCAAGCACAGCAGGTTGTAGGCTTTGATGAAAGACCAGTTGGAAACTGGAAGCATAAGGGAGAGAAGGGGAAAAGAGAAAATTCTGAATGGGGAGGGAACCAGCTGGTCAGACAAGGAGGCTGGGTCAGGTTGAGGACTACTGAGGAGCTGGGGCGTGATGGGAAGGATGGGACTGGGTGAACGATAGGAGCTTTGAGCAGCTTGGATTGAAGCAGCAAAAAGTGAATAGAGAACCTGAGAAGGGATGTAAGTGCAAGAAGCAAGTAGGAGTAGGAAGTGTGTAATCACATCACATTTTCTTCCTATAGGACTTCTGCCTTATCTAGAGTGAATGTAAGATGAAAATTCTTCTGTAGCTTCATTTTTCCATGCCTGGCTGCAGGCAGCATTAACTTCACCCTGTTTGTACCCTACTCAGTTTGCAAAATTTATTGATTTTTTTTATGAGCTCACCTTTTGCAACTTTCCTAAATATTAATATATTCACACAACACCTTTTGTGAAATGTGGGAGGTTGTTGCTGTGTTATGGATGGGAACTAAAGCACAGAGCGTTTAAAATATCAACATACCAAATATCTATGAATTCATGATGCCCGCATTAAACAGATAAGGGCTTGAGGTTTCAGCATGCTTACTTTATATAATGCTGTTACTTAAGGCAGAGTTTGGGGGCTTAATTTTGCAGTTTGAATAGAGTTCTGTTAAAAATGGTTAATTCATCTTCCTCATCTTTAAAAAGCCAAACATTTTAGTGAGGCAAAAGATAATTTATCTTTATCCGGGGTGAAGTGAGCTTTACTACAGGCAAGGAATAATTAACTGAACTTTTTGCTCTGCTTCATGAAAATGTTATGTATGATTTCTAGAGTCATAACAATTTTTTTCTAACATATCATCGGTTTGGATTTTACTAAGGACTGTTTAGGTAAGAATTGCTGAGAGTGAGTGAATGATATAAAATAAGTGCATAATATAATGTAATATTTCTAAGAAATGCTGTCAGCTCTTGTGAACTGTCTTTAGTGGTTCTTCTTTGTTTCCAGTGGCTTTTCTACAACATACAAGCTGTTATTTTGCTGACTCACTGTTACAATTTCAGAAAAATCCTGGAAACAAATAGTTTCACTCTGTATTCATTAGTGTGTTTTCACTTGTTTTAGATTGACTTTGGGTATATTATCAAAATGTCTATAGATATCTTACCTTTGAATCCATAATTAGCTGACAGTAGCAATAAAAACACCTAAAAAGTGTTCTTCAAGGTTATGAAGACTGCAAAATTAGGAGCTCAGGGTATGTCAGAATTTTGCTACTTATGCAGCTGTTTATAAATCATACACTTGTTTTAGGGAACACCTAGAGCTTGTATAAAGGAGAGAAAGTATTTACTGTGATATGCCACTTGGGGAACACTTTGCACTTTGATTACAATGACCACAGGCTTATTCCAAGCCTGATACCTAAGGATAATAAAAGCTGTCCTTCCCAGTGTTTTTGGGGTGACCACTGTATCTCTGAATCTCTCTATAAGAACCCAGGATTTACAGAATTCCAGACTCTCAGTAGCACTTCTTGGTGGCTTCTAAAGTTAGAAGGAAAAGCAGCAGCTTAAGTATTATGTCTTGCAAGCTGACACCAGTAACCACCTGGACAGAGCTGTGATGATCAAGATAATGCTGAAGTGGGGTGGGTGAGGAAGGGAGGAGAGGAGGAGGGGGAAGTTCTAATGTTTCTCCTGGGAGTTTTTGGGGAAAATTTCCAAACAGTCATGAAGAAATGATTTACTGTCAGCCTCTCTCCAATTAATCAGCTTGGTTTTCGATGCAAGCCTAGTTGTGTTCATAACCATATGGGATTCATGTCACTCATAGTCAGGAAAACTGAGAAACAGTTTTTACTTTATGTGCAGTTCTGACAGGTAAGAGTTTTTTTTCTTCTTTAGTAAATTAATGGGCAGTTGTCTGCATTATGAAGATGTAGATACTGTTTGTACGTGTTAGTTAGAATTCCTAATTAATGGAGATCTTCCTCTGATGCTCTGCAGTGACTTTTACAGTGAGGCAGAGTGGACAAGCTCTGAGTGCTTCAGTGCTCGTCGCGAACGTGCCGAGCTGACACCTTGCCGTGCATCTCTCCCCGAGTGCTGTGGCGAGATGGGGCTTTTCACAGCCAGTACTTGGGGTACATTCAGTCTTGCACGTGTCAATGTTAATGGGTTAAAAGAGGGGTAAAGACAGAGAGGTGCATCCTGATTTTGCTTAGCTTTTTCTTTGTAGATACTTCTGCTCTGTCTCCTTAGTTTCTGCCTAGGAAGCAGAACTGATCAATTTCTCATTGCCTTCAGCAATTATCTTCTTCATGTGGAACAATAAGGCTTTAGGCTTATACATGATTTACCTAGAGCCAGGAATATACATCTTTGGATAGGTTAGAGTTAGTGGAAACTCAGTGAAGTGTTTCTTATTGGTAATGCTCGGGTCAAGGATGACAAATCCATTTGCTTTATAGCCTCAGTTTCTCTGTTGTGGTCAGTGATCAGAGCTGCTTTATTTGCTGAATTAAAATGAGCCATGCAGTGAAATTACCAGATTAAATTCACCCCTCAAAATTCTGTGCTAACCTACTAAAAGCATTAACCAATGTAGTGAAAATAAGGCCTCTGATTAACCAAGTATATAATTTGCTGATAAATGAAAGAGCTTTGGCTCGCTCTTTGCACCATCTCGTCCTTAAAATGTTTGCATTGACACAGGGATTCCTGTAACGGGAGTGACATCACAATGGATAGTCCAGATAACAAGCCTGGAATCAATATAATCTGTAAGTCTACACCTAACTTAAGCACACAAGCAATTTTGCAGTCCATATAACAAAGTGTCTTCCTGACACTTGGACTGTCTTTTGAAGGATATCCCATAGCCTTTACGTAGGTCAGCTTCATTATGGAGCATGCCAGTCTTTTAACATAAAGCTATCATACAGTTATAGATCCTTTTTGTAGTCTCGAGTTGGAGTCATTCATGACTTAAGCAATACATTCATACCTTTATACCCCATCTCATTAGATTTAATATTTTTCATTTTTGTAAGTCTCTGATTTTTGAAGTTTTAAAGGAAGTATTTCAAATGTCATCACTAATTTGAATTCATTGTGTGACCTATGCTAATGATTTCTTATGGTTCCTACAGCTTCTGAGCTGCAAGGGAGGGCAAGTGATACGGAGAGAAGGAAGCTCTGTTTTGTTTCTTTCCCTTCCCTTCCCTTTATGTTCGAAGAACTCCCACTAGGGACATAATCTAGTTATTAGTTTATAAAGCTTTAGAAATATGCAACTATATTTTAATAGTAATAATAACAATATTCATAACCACAAGAGTAATAGAAGTAATAATACATTTGGACTATGTTGCTTTTCCCAGTGGTAATAAGCCACAGGTAAGAAAGCTGTATAGAAAGACAGGAGAAAAGCATGGGTGGATTCTCACTGGGAAGTCTTGCTTCAGAGCAGTATTGAATTCCCGGAGCAGTAAGTAGCTTTTTGCTAACGTCAGTTCTTTTTTGTGTACTTCTTGGTACACAATGCAGAATGGAAAGGTCGCATGAAAGATGAAAGATATTAAAGGAAAAAATATAAAACAAGAGTTAGGAAATAGATTTCATTACTGAGGAAAAATGAGAGAAGAGAACAGTGTAGAAAGTAATGTGGTGTAGGTGGAGGTAACTGGTTAATACTGTGAGCAACCTCAAGCTCTTTTGAGAACGATTAGAAGACATTAAAGAATAGAAGAAATCATATTCCATTGAGTTGCAAACAGCAAACTGGCAAAAAAGAATTAATTAAGTTGTACCTTGGCAAGAGAAAATCCAATGTGAGATGACATTTTAGCTGTGAGGCCCACTTTAGGCTGTTGAAAAGTAGTGGAGTACTAACCATGTTCTATTTTTTCCACAGCCTCAAGAAAACCTCATGGCTGCAGTGTCGCTGCTAATTTGCTTTTACATTTCATCACACATTAGTTTTCTAACATTCATTGTATGTCTTCTCAAAGCTTTTGTTAGACTTTTTTACATTTTAAAGGTAGATGGTTGCGAAGGATGATTGCACCTTCTTTAGACTATGAGCATAACAGCTTACATCATGATTAAGTGTCTTAGCAGGATTGGGAGTAAATAGTCTTCCTCTGTAGAATTAATTCTATGATTTATTGGAATTTTACTGAAAAAAAATGCCACTAACAAAGCCAAAGAGCTAAATGGAAACACATGCTCTGAGCTTGCTGTTAGGTAGTTTGAGGGCAAATCTCTGCTGCTACATTACCTCTTCTCTTTCATTTGGGTGCAGGTTTGTTTTCCTTATTCTTTTAAAATGAATGAGAGAAGGAAGGGGCCATACTGAGCCTGTATTGTTTCTACAAGGGTAGCTTATAAACAGATTATCAAAACAAACATTTGTGCCACTCTTCATTCCATGAGTAGAGAGCTATCTGATAGTAGTCAGCATGGTGCATCTCATAGAGATCTTGAATTTAATACCAGAGTTAGGCTTTATGTAAGAAGATAGCCTGTAAAACTGGAGCCCTGCTTTGCTGTGTCGACATGTCTGGAGCTCAGAATACATTTGAGTTTCCTGCTTTAGCTGTAGCTTGGTCTTAAAATAACCTGAAGAAATTATAGTTCTGATTACAGAGAAAGTGAAGGACTAAGAACATTCTCCTAATAAAGCCACAGGATGACACAAGGCTTAGTCATCTATAGTCTGTCTATAATGGGCATTTCAGAGAGGAAAACAAGCCTTTGAAATTGGATAATTTGATTTGCAATCAAGCCTAATTATTTTAAGAACACAGAAAAAAAAAAGCCATCTGCAATCCAATTAGAGGAGAACAAGCCATTTTAAATATAATACATGCCACCCAGCATCCATAGGAAAACGTATGTCATGGGGGAGAGAGCTATGCTTGAAATGGACTCTGCCTCTCATCTTTCTTATTGCCATTTCTGAAATAAACAATTGTGCTCAAAGGACACATCACCCTAAAGGGTAAATAAAATGCTTGTGACTGAAAGTACATTCAAAACCAATCCATGATAGACAGTAATTTAAAAGTCCTAGGGAAGTCTTTCTATCATCTTCTGAGGATTATGTAATTTTACAGGGGCAGAAAACACTTCAGGAAAGTAAATAGCACCAGAAGAAAACGTGGCCATCCTCATAAGAAATGCAGATTTAAGAGCACCACTAGTGAACTGAAAAACAATACATAATTTAAAATTAAGGCAGTTTAGCTTAGTTAATGTTATTAAAGGTCCTTCAGCACTTTCTGGGCTTTATTTTTTTTTTTTTGGATGCTATAATTTTGGTAAATTTTTGTCAATTAGTAGTGATATTTAAAGGCTTTTCTTGTTTATCATATTGAGCTTATAGATGAGCATATGTAATATGGAGAAGCAAGCCAATAAGCTGGTCAGTTGATACGATTATTCTTATAGATCCACCATGGGAGAAAGGCAGTGCTACTTTGTGCCTGTGTAAGAATCAGAGAGTATCCAGTGCAAGCCTGAAGGATTATTGCCTATATAGTTTTGCTGGAGGGGGGCCAAAGGCATACTGTATTATTTACATGGTGAAAAAGCTTTCCTCAGTTGTTCCACTAAATGTGGATAATTATCACTCATTTTAGGCTTTTCTGTATAAATGACACAGATGTCCAGACAACATATTTATAATTTCACCCCATCTGTGCTGATTTTTCTGTAAATGTCCTTTTAGTGCAGTAATCATCCTGTTTTATCAACATTATCCACGGTGTTGAACAACATGTGAAGATGTGACTAATATTCAGCCCTCATTAAAACAAAACAAACCCACCCTCACCCCACGCTGGTGTCATGGCACGGTTGGAAATTTTCTGGAGTATCTTGGTTGGCTTTGCTTTGGTAGGTTTCTGAGACCAGCTTCCCTCAGTCCAGAATATCCAAGGCTGACACTATGGTGCCAGAGGGCAACAGACAACAAATCCCCCTAGTTTGTGTTCGGGGCGTTATGCAGCAATGTTTATCTGGTTATCTAGACAAAAAGAACAACTCACTGAAATATAGATGTATTTATCCAGAAATTAAGTGCTTTGTTTTAGAGCCCTTAATTAGAGCCCCCTTCTCTGCACATGGCTGGGTAAACAGAGATCGCTGAATACAGACTGACTTTGCTTAAGTCCTTGAACTGGGACCCAACTTTTTATGATACTAAGAGGAAAAGAGCAGTGTATGGTGTCTCCTCTGCTGTTGTTTGCTTGTGATGTGCTATGGGTGGTTGGTTTTCCTTTCTTCTCTCAAAAATTTCCACCACTCACGCCTGCAAAGGTGAACTTGCATTTTAAAAGACTTCACAGTGTTTAGTATAAAACCTTTTTGAGGTCTGTTTCAAGAAATCAGCCCAAATCCACCGCCCTTGCTCAGACTCCTCCATTCAGATGTTGTGTAGATATAATTCTTAGGAAATTTCTGTAGGAAGTAATTAATGGTCATTCTGACAAAATGTATTTCTATCTAAAACAACTCGGTCATTTATAATCTATCCCAAGTATCCCCTGATTACTGAAAGCCACTACTGCACTTTGCAGTTTAATGACCTGGAAAAAAATATTTCCAGAAACATGACCATATTAAATGATAGGAGCAAAAGAAAATAATCCAGAATCATAAAACAGCTAGGTACTTGCAGTCCCAGCCTCAAAACCTTTTCTGTTAAATTAGCAAAAGCAATTGAGAAAATGAGGTCAAGACCTCCAAACTCAGTCTTATTTAAGAGCAAAACATTACAGCAATGGGAATTCTAAATAGGGTAGAGTTTAAAATGGAAACGGTGTTATCAAAATCACAGGCTTCTGAAGCTTCTGAATGCCCTCGAATGTTAAGATCACAGAATCACAGGATCACAGAATGTTAGAGATTGGACCTTGAAAGATCATCTAGTCCAATCCCCCTGCCGGAGCAGGAACACCTAGATCAGCTCAGATGTAGTGAAGTACTTAAAGCAGTATTAAAGTACACTTTTCAAGAAGTAATACAAAGCTTCATAAGGTAAATTTCTTCTGCTTCTGCAGCCTTTTAAGTTGTTTTATCAGTTATATAATAGCAGGTTCGCTAGCACTAACTCCTGTTTCCTCAAGAAAGAATAAACCATATATGGTAGTGTAGGTCAGTCTGATAAATAATGACTGCATATAAATGAAGCAGTAGCGAAGAAACCACTGACATTTTTCCAGTTTCAGAACTGTGGCTGCACTTGCATGTTTCCACTGTAATCTCAGCACCCACAGAAGCACTGTACCTATACCAGCTTTTAACAGTCCCTATGGAAATGCAAGGTTACAGGAATTCTCCTGTACATGTATAGGTCACTGGACAGCTGATCTTATTGAGGTAAAATTACAAACTCTGCAGTTTCTCCATTACTTAAGATCATAGTATAATAGAATCATAGAATGGCCTGGGTTGAAAAGGACCTTAAAGATCATCTAGTTTCAACCCCCCTGCTGTGGGCAGGGTTGCCAACCCCTAGAGCAGCTGCCCAGGGCCCCATCCAGCCTGGCCTGGAATGCCTCCAGGGATGGGGCATCCACAACTTCTCTGGGCAACCTGTTCCAGTGCCTCACCACCCTCACAGTGAAAAAATTTTGCCTAATATCCAACATAAATCTCCCCTCTCTTAGTTTAAAACCATTCCCCCTCGTGCTGTCACTATCAACCCATGTAACCAGTCGCTCCCCCTCCTGTTCATAGGCTCCCTCCAAGTACTGGAAGATCCACATTTCCAAATTATTTAGTCATGAAGGAGCTTGGCAAGAAGGAACTTAGGATTCTCAAAAGCACCTGGATGGCCAATAGCTGCTGACACCTGACACTGGGCATCTAAGGTCTTTCTTAAATGACTAAATGTTTTTAAAACCTTCCCCGTATTTTTCTATATTTTCTCTGTGTTGCTGTGAGTTAAAAGTCTCACTTTGGAGAATCTAACTTTTCTTACTAGTTTTGTGTATCCTGATAGTATTACTGTACTGGTGTTTGTATACCAGTAGGATATGCAACTTCTGCTTGATGTGAGCGCTAGAAGTGTATTGCTGGAAGGGTAAAACTACTTCTTCCTATTGTATCAGGAAAATCCTTTCTATCAAAAAGTTTCAGTCTGTAACAGGGTCAGAGGAAATTAAAGTAGCCTTTCATTCTGTGTTACAGGAACTTCCTCTGAAGTTTCAGACTACCAGATTAGCAGCGTAAATTCAGCAGCAGGGATGCCTTCAATTAACTGTATCTGTTCTATTTGTAGTACAAAGGATATGAACGGCCTACATAGCTTAAAAAGGAGGCTAAATAGAACTTAAAAAGGTACCCTACGTATAGCACTCTCAAAGGAAAGCACTGGGATCTCTGCCAGTCAGCAGTTTAAGATCATAGCTAATGCAAAGACTTGGGTTGAATTTATACAGGTGTGCTGTCTAGTCAATAAGACATCCAGGAAGAATTTCTGTAGAAGACGTTGCTCATAATGTAATGCACTCTGCTGAAAACAGTGGAAAAGTGAGCAATGCAAATGAGTTTTAGGCAGAATTAGCAAGTTCATTTTAGAGGAATTCATGGCTAGCTCAGGGGATTGGTAATAATCTTGAGATTTTCATCTCTAGAGCACCAGTTTGAATTTAACCTGATTGTTGATGCCAGTCAAAATACATTGTCCTTGTTATTAACCTCTGTGAAATGGCTTTCCAATGTCCTTGGAAGAAAATACAGAACCTGCTGTTGGCACATAAAAAATTGAGATAAAAGAATTTTACATAGAAATAATTGACATAAAAGCATGGTGATTAACTTACTGTTTACCTTCTGCAGACTGACTCAACTGAACTTCTTTACAGGGAGGCTGGCAGACGGCATGGGGAGTATCATGTTCCTTGCCTCTTTCAGCTAAAGTAGGTCTTCAAGCTTTAATGTGACAGTGGAGTGAAGTAACTATTGAGCTCTCAATAGAAGAAAAAGGAAAATAAGTGAAAGGAGTAGCTGGCATACTTTGTTATTGTTAGAATGTCTAGAATCATCAAGAAATGTGAAACTTCACTACATTTCTCGGTACACTGGATTTGTTCATTTTAGGACGCGCTATCTTACAAGGCCAAATTCCTGAAGAATGAAATGGGTGGGATATACCTCTATGAGTCTGAAAGGATGGAATCCTCATCCCAAACTCATTATTTACACAATCTCCATTTTAGTAATCAGTCTCCCTATCCCATCTACATGCACAGTTATTTACTCCGCGTACTCAGTAGACATGAGGAAACTTAATGACGTATCCTATTCAGAAAGCATAGACAATATGCACAGAGAACCTTTCCCACTAGGGCTGGATTTGACTTGCAGTGACTTTTCAAAATCCCCTTCAATATATCTCCAAATTTGAGACTTTGGGGGACTCTGTCCCTTTCCATATCGAGAGTGATATTAAAACAAGGTCCCTTGACTTCAAGTGTCATTAACAAGTGGTGTACTAAGTATATTGGTGTGGGACTGTCATCTAGGTTTCTTAAGAATGTGGCGGAAGTAATTTTTCATTATTTAATGGCACTTGCTGTTAAATGTAGATGTGGAAAACAAGGAAAGGGGTTTATTTTCTTTGCTCATTTTACCCCAGAAGGTCCAAAGAGCAAGAACTCTTTATTCAGAAAGCAGAGGAAGGGCTGGCATGTAGTCAAAGTGAAAAAGGGGACTGTAGCACTCAAGCTTTTAATTTTTTTCATATTGTTACAAAATCATGCATCACCACTAGTGGTTTCACAATCCATTTAGTAGTGCCAGAAAGTGGAGGGATTGTGGATTCCAGTTTGTTTTGCTTTATCTAGCAAAATGTTAAAGGTGGCACAGATTGGCAGTTTCCATTTCAGTCAGCAGAGCTACCCTGTCATCTGGCTCTAGGCAACTAGATATTTACTGATGTCGTTAGTCCAGACACATGATAAATATGCAGTAAATTTTCTGTGTATTCAGTAACTAAGGTAGAGTTTCAATCCAGGGAAGAATGAGCCAAGATCAAATTAACTCTCTATCGGGAAAGGTAAAACACTTGGAATTTCTATTAAAACAGGTTAATATGACTACATTTAAAATCATTTTGCTTAGGACAAATTTTGGGAAAGTAATGCAAGCATAGTATCACAAAGGAAAACCAACACTGTCTGTCTCCTTGGTAGGGAAACTCCCTCACATAAATTTTGTCCATAGAAAATGTCTACTTGTTCCAACTAAAACAATAATCTTCAGTGGATTTTACTAGATTGAAGAGTAAAAGAATTCTCCCAGAGTGTGGTTTTCACTAGATCTATGTTTTTTCAAAAGTGCAGAACTTTAAATAGAAGGAGGTAGAGATTATCCATATCTGCTGAAAATGCAAACTCTTACTGTCAACATTTTGCCATGAAAAGCACTGATGCTGTGAACTTTCGGGTTTCGTCTGACAGAGGCTAATTCCGAAGATACATGCCAGCTAGATTCTCACTAGGAAAAAAAAAAGAACTGTGGCATCATACATTGCCAAACAGTTCTTTCTTAGAAACAAGTTTGCCTGTGAGAAGATTTTCTATGTATCAAATGTTATATCCACAGAGATCCTCTACATGTTTCTTAAGAGCAGCACTGCTTCAGTTGTGTTACCAAGAGAATCCAACTCCTCTGTATTGAGTGTTGATGTTTGCTTTAGGAAAAAAAAAACCTTCGTTTTCTATGAAGTGTGAGTTTTGTAAACTTCATCCTTGCCAAACTGAAATCTCTGTGACATCTGAATTATATTCTCTGCTCAGTTATTCTGAGCCTTCCAAGTTCTTGTACTCTATTCCTTGATTTCAGATCGTCTGCTTAGTCAAAGACTCATTTACAGCAGCTCGCTCCCACTGTTCAGGAATAGTACAAACCAAAGATGAGCATGGAGATAAATAAAATATGACAAGCAGCTACTAGAGGACAGGGAAGAATAAACAAACCTATAAAGGTTTTCCAGGGCTTTAACATTTTACATTATTCTTTAATTTTGAAACAAAAAAAATTTTAAGAATCTCCTGTCTCATTTTTAAAAAATGAGAAAAAAAGTAAACTCTTATTTGCATTCTGTTTCAATACATGTAAGTACACTGAAAATTTTAAGACTTGTAATTGTATGAAGTAATTACTTGTAGCTCAAGGATCTCTGTCTCAGTAGCAAATCACCTTTCGTTCTGAATTTTGGAATGATTCCTCCATTTGACTGTTAAAGTGGATGTTAAGGAAAGTTTTGAAATTTACTTTTATCAGAAGAAGAGGGGGCCATAGATAACAAGATAAATCATAGAGTTCTTAAAAGTGTGTGTAAAAGTGATCCTTGTTGAAGTATATGTGAGATTTTATATTCACTTCAGTGTACTCAGAATTCCTCCCAAAATTTCTAAATTCGGTGTTCATGGATGTGTGACCTGTGCTGCTTTGCCTGTAATACACAAGACTGGTAGTGGCAGATTTTACCAAATTTATCCTTTCCATCTGAAGTTTTTGAGGGTGAGTAGGTTTTCAAAGATTATGAGTTTTGTTTGGGTTTCTGATAAATTTCAGACATATGTAACAAAACCAACAAAAAGCAACACAGAAAGTCTAATGTTAGACCTACTTGGTCATTGACAGTCAGTGGGGTTTTGCATGTAGTCTCATGAGCATTGGGTTCCTGAGGCTGAATGACTGGTTTACAGCTACTCAGCTACAGGTATGCTGAGCTTGCAACAAGGCATACCCAGCAAGTCCTGTGCCTGTCACAAGTCACCTTACCTCCTTTGCTGCTGTGGCTCGTATACAGTGCTCACATCAAAATTTCTACTGATCTTTAAGAGCATGTGGTGTGTACGTATTCAGGAGGAAAAGCTTTGGAAATTGGTATGGCAGGGAAAAGTACTGTCATGCTAGAAAAATGCATTTTATTATCTTGTTTCTGTAAACATCTGGTCAATATAAAGTCTTTGGTAAAACTGCAGTTTCTGTGTGATAAAAGTTGTAGAACTGTGTAGATAACCTGCAGTTTCATCTGCAGTGCTCCGTTTCAGAGCTCAGCTGGTTTGGTTCTTGGGTGCTGTAGGCTGAATCTGAACCTGGCTCCAAGCAGAGAAAGGACATCTGTCATTCTTGTGCTCAGTTACTTTTCCTGCTTTCCCTGGGTGGGAAAAAGAAAAACCTGACAGGATAAACTGCATCGCTGAGCTTGTGTTGATGGCTAGGAACTGAGAATTAGCTAGGTGGAGGGAACGTAGTGGGGAACTGGAGAATAGATGAGAGAGAGATGCCCTTTGGAAAAAACAAGCATTTCTGATTCAATGTTTGATGTAGACTAACAGACATAAAACTGCTTTTTCCTATTCTTGGGTGTCTACTTGAAGTTAGTGCCAATTAAAACCTAATGTAATAACCATATTCTGTTTAAATGTACATCTGTGCAGCTGATTAACATTTTCTCTTAAATTCTGTACATCAGTTCACTTCTTACGAAATGAAATATTACGATGATGAGCAGAATTGAGTACTTAGTAGGAATACCCCCCAAAAAAGCCAATATATTGCATTAAATGGAATTATCACAGTTGTCTAAGAATTCTCATTGAGGAAGAGGCTTTTAAAGCACACCAATTGGATTCTGTATGAATGAACAAACATTTTTTGAAGGAATAGATTATCTCTGCAACAGTTTACAACTGGCAATTGATGTCTGGTAATATTTATGGTTTCTGCATTCCCTTGCATGGTTTCCTGCTGAAGAATGTGGCTATGGCATCCTGGCCAGTGACTGAAAACCACTTGGGGAATCTTTTTACTGCTTTAAGAGGTGTGTCTGATGGGGACCTTTCTGTGAATGCACATGAACCTTTAGGTAAAGCAATTGATCTTGAACTGATTTCAACTGTTCATTAGCAATATGGGCTGTAAATTAGAAGTCTGTGTGAGACTTAGTTTTCGACAAAATACTAATTTCTTGGTGTTCTGTGAATTTTCTTCCTGCCAAAAAAACAGAGGGGATTTAAGTTATGGTATGCTTTGAGTCCTAAGCCAAGCTTCAATTTCTCCTCTGTAAACCTGTCCATGGTTGCTCACACAGGACATATTACAGTGGTGGCAAGTATTCTACTCTTCTCCTTTCCTTTCTGCTCTATGGGCAGGACAGAAACCAACAGCAGAAAGAATGAGAAATAGGAAGGCTGCCGTTTTGAAACTATATGACTGAGAGAAGCAAGGGTTTGATATATGTCATATATTCCCTTATAATAACTACATTGAACTTTATAAGACAGTAAGATTTTATTAAAGTATTAAAGAAAGTGTCACCTGTAACAAGTGTGGCAAGTATGTGACTGCTTTCTTCTTGCTGATTTGAAGCCAGGCTCTCCTTTCTTATGTTTCCTTTAAAGACAACATCTAAAAGATCTATCTCGGGAGGAGGCAGACAGCCAGGATGGTTCTTACTTTGTGCTTTTTAGGAAAGCAGTTTGGTGGACAGTGAAGCAGACATAACCTATCTGGTGCTCATCCCACTCCAGAGAGATGAGGAAAAGCTGTGCAGCCAGGGTTCTCAAGAACAAGCAATCATACTGTGCTCTTTGCCATTCATAAACAAGGTTTCCCTGGGGAAATTAGCCTCAGAGGCATTTTTACCTGAATTGTCCTAGCTGTGGCTGTGTTTTCTAGGAATGACAAGTCTCTCTTTTCTGCTTAATTGTCTGTAGTCTCTCACCCAGTACCAGCAATGATCAGGAAAATGCAGTCCTATTTTGTTGTAGGTACACATCACAGGACTGTTCACACAACCCACAATAAAAAGTTCCTGTTTTCTGACTTTTTACTTCCTTGAGATATAGAAATATTTTACAGAAGTCAATAGAGCTGTGTCAAAGATTCACGCTCTGCTCTGCCGTGATATGAGTTGATTAAGCACTGGTGGCAGCTGATTTTACTGATGGAGACTTCCCACATGTTTAACACAGACATAATCTGCACTTGTGCCAGGAATCATTGTTTCCTACCTGTACAGTATAATCTGCTCCTAATGGCATGACCTATTTTTAAGTCTTTGTCTTTATAGCTGCTTATGTGCAGTATTTATAGAAACACCACTGAAATGGTCAGTCACAGAAGTGCAGATGACAGCTGTGGAGCTCTCCCCATTTTGTGGTATATTCTTAAAATAAACAGTGGTACAGCTATTTGTTGCACACACTTACTACTCCCTGGAAGAAGTCATATCTTTCATGATTTATCCACAGAGAGCTGTTGTGCTCTGAATTGTACATAGCTTCTTCTGTCCTTTGTGTACCTGTCTGAGCAAACGATACCTGCTCTGTATCTTTACTTTCTCAGTAGAGCTGATTGCTCTGTTATGTGTAGTTTGCCATCAAAACTGCAAACAAAAATATAGTGGGAAAATACTGTCTACAGATGAAAGTGCTTATAAATTAAACATGCCATGCAACAGGACGTTCAGATTACAGATCATCTTTTAGGCTTTAAAAGGGTTTTGTAATAGAGAGGATATTAAGTTGCACACTGAAGTTAGTAAGACCCAGCTGTTTGCTAACAGCATAACAAATAACAAACCATAGCAGTTTAATCCAATGAGGGATTAATTAATATGATCTGAAAAGCAAATCATATGGTGGCTTTCAGAAGGGAAACTGGCATTAGAGAAGACTTGCACATATATAATACTGCACTATAGTATTTCTGACTAATGAATTATGCAATAGTCACAAAAACTGCTGAGGTTATCACATTAGTAGATTAAACTGGTGATTGCAAGGTGCAGTTTAAAACCCCGGGAGACATTTCATAAGATTGGTTCCAGAGACCGTGAATTTTTATCAGTCCAAATATTAAGATGTAGTAGCAGGGAGATTTCCAGTGTTTCCCATCAGTTTTCAGTTTGTATATGCACAAATATATACACCCATGTAAGACGGACATTACAAAATGTCCATATGAGGGAGACTGCACTCTCAGGGTGAATAAATGTGGCGTGTGCCAGTAGATTTGTCACTGCCATTGCTCTGCCCTGTCCTTGAAGAGAGAGGGAGAGTAGAAAAGAGGCTTGACCATGTGTTATACACCGGTTCTTCTTTTCTGAGCATGCAGAGTTGAGTTACTTTCAGGGGACTGCCGTAGCCTGGAAAGTATTGGCAGAGTGACTCTAAGCACAGCTCTGTGCTGAGAGCGTGCGTGGGTTAAAGGGGGCAGAGGAAAGATTAAGAATTGACATGAAAGGTACAGATTTTCTTTCAAATGCATTTTATCTCTGCAAATACTATAAAAAATTGCAGATCCTTGTACATCTGTTTAACCAAAGGCCCACCCCATTTTTACATGAGATGGGGTTAAACGCATGACTTCCCTCAGTGCCTTTTCACACGTTTCAGCTTTTTTTCTCCGAATGATCTGCCTTATGAAAATATGCTTCTCACAGTAGAATCATAGATCAGCAAAATAGTGTGAAATGGCTGTTGGGCCAAGAGAAGTGTTGTACTAGTGAGTACTCTGGTCAACAGCCAGATGAAGGTGGTCAAAAGATGTGAGCGAAGTCTGTAGGAATTTCGAGTGAAAGCAATAGGTATTTATTTGTGATCCTTATTTGCACCTTTAGGCTGAGGAGAGACTTAAAGCTCATTGTCCTTTAAGATGTGTAGCTATCACATTATTTCAGTTATTCCCCTGTCTTACTACATTCTGGTGCCACAAAACCAGCTGTAAGCAGGGAATTACTGGGAGAGGACACCAACCAGAATTTTTAGGAAGACCAAAGGCATGACTGCCGCTGCTCTGTCTTTACATGACGACTAATATAGCAGGGAATGGCTACACTGGTATGTATGTATATAAAGTTCAAATTCAAACTTCAAATAAAGTTGATGTTACTTTTTTCTTAGTTGCTTTTCCTTTTTAGCTTGATTGTTTTATGATAGCAAACCCCAATGCTTCGGCAGCTCCCGACTGAATTGTGTCTATTTGTGGCGTGTTTTAATAGTAAAATAAAATAAAAAGTACTAAAATCACATGAATATAAAATTATATGTGTATTTATAAAACATAAATATTAAGTGTAACAAAATGTCAAGAATTTCACTTTTAAGGATACTTTTCAAATGATATTACTTTCAAGTAGATTAGTCATTCAGTGGCATACTGAGATGCAGTAGAGTGTATGTTATGCCAAAAAAAAGTGTTTTGAGAAGAAATCGTCATGGGTTTGTGTTTTTATTTTATTATTTTATGGCAGTGCAAGCTAGAGATTCCAAAAAGCCTGAGAAAATGGTTAAGAACATACTGTGCTAGCAAATACAGGTATTTTGATGCATTAATCATTTTACTCAGCAACTCCAGTAGCATGTTGATACTTCTGTACTCAGGAGACTGTGGTCAGTCCCTGGTGCCCAAGGTTGGGCTGAGGACTGGAACCACAGTCATTTAGCAGGAAGTTTATGCTGGTTCAGACTGTGCCTTGGAATATTGGGTAGCCTAACTGTGGAAAAGGAAACCACAGGGAAGGGATGAAAAGAGCTCTGCATGCCCATGCCAACATATACTGCTGGTTCAATGACCCCACCAGTAAAGTCTCACAGTGGGAGGTTCCAGCAAAGGTTTCATAGTCGAGAGTCGTACCTGGAGGTGATGGTGAAGAGCTTATAAAGACCATGGGAGGGAAGCAAAATACACAGTATCTGTTCAAAACACACAGAAAATGTGCTGCATTTCACTATGTAATCTCCTTAAATATGGTTGTGTTTGGTTTTCTTTTGCTGCAGTTCCTTTTGCTGCAGTTCCTTTTGCTGCAGTTCCTTTGCTCTTTTTTCTGGCTATGCTGTGGTTCTCTCTGTTCTTTCAGGTTTATACTTACTTAAATGCTGTGAATTAATTTTTTTTGCAGTATGACATAGGACATAGGTGGTTTAGTTTGAGCAGAAAATACTTAACTTTCATAGTAAGACAAGAGTAAAGATTGTGCACAAAGTGGATTTGTGGGAAGTGGATTCCCTTCACTCTGCCTTTTTTTTTTTTTTTTTTTTTNTTTTTTTTTTTTTTGAAAGTACAATATATCATCTTGAAATTACTTTAACATGGAGTGCGCTGTATTACAGGAAGGAAGAAATGCTTTAATCCAATATGACAATAATAGGTGAAGGGACAATAATTTATCATGAAATAGTTGCAGATCTGTTTCTTGAAAGAAGGTCAGTTTTGACATTTATTTATGAATGGTAAATTAGAAACTGTTTATGGTGTAATAAAATTATCTCCAATTATTCATTTTATCTTAAACACCTTTTTACTTTCTTCTCTCCTTTTCAGCAAGTTCATGGTAGGATCACTAGGTCTTGAAAAGCTAACTGCATTGATAGCCATCGTTGAAGGTTTTAGGCTATTTTTTCCCTCTGGAAACAACACTGTACATACATTATGGCAATTCATCTTGCTTTCTTGAGACATGTTTGTGTCTTTCTACCCTTTGTTAATATGATTCTCATTCAGAAACAGGAACTGTGAAATGTGCTGGGGAATAAATAGATCTCTTCTAAATAAACATTGTCAAGGAAGAGCAAAGGAAGTGAATTGTGCAAATTCTTAGAACCAAGCAACATTTATTTCAGAAAAAGACATACTTCTCAGGTCGGAATGGCTTTTGCTTTACAAGTAAGTTACTTTTTCTCTCTCTTTGTGATAATGGTAATGGGGAAGTTTCTGATGGCAGCTTCTACAGATGGGAGGTATTTGAGTGCATCCACCAGCTTGATATCAAAATTGGAAAAGCCAGCAGATTTTTAAGCCTGGGTGGGCACTGCATTGAGACTTGTATCATATGAGCCTGGCATTATCAGGATAATCTCATTGCTTTAGCGGTGTTTTGAATTCAGAAACACATGGAACTTAACACACACTTGAGGAAAACATGCCCTATAAGGTCTCAGCAGTGAGCTTTATTTAAAGGGCTGAAAAGTTTGCTGGATAATTTTCCATCTAATCTCTCTTTTTCAAGTGAAAGAGGATCAGCAGGTCCACACTGGAAAGGCAGGAAACAGCTCTCAGGAGGGTTAATGTTGCTCTGAGATCTCAGAAATAATTGAAGTGAGCACTCGTTTCTCTACCTGCCATGCTCTGCAGTAGTTCCATATGGGAAACCATTTTTTCAGGAACCAACCAAATTCTGAAGAACTTTTGTAGTCGGCACAGACACTTGGACTGTAGCAGATAACTATCTATTGAGATGCAGGATTTTCAGTCAGTCCTGGAAGTTTGGGGCTTTTAGCCAGATATCTGAGCGATTGGCAAGATTTTGTGTTTGTGAAAAGGCCATCATGGGGTGAAAGTTTTAAAGTGCTGTTTCAATGGGTTTTATTGAGGGTTTGGATGGCAGAAGGAACAAAGTGCATTGTTTGTTTGGTTTTTTTTCCTTTTAATTGCATTTATTGTGATATAAAACTGTGTATCTGGATTTGTATGTTGTGTCCTTTGGCTGGCATATAGGAATCAAAAGCTGAATATCCTGTTGTCAGACATAATTTTCAGTCAAAATTATTATTTACTTTTCAATACACTAAATTTCAAGTGGGTGGTAGCAAACTTATGTGAGATGGTTCTAAAAAAGAGATATCAAATGATCCCTAGAGATTTTCTTGTTAACTGTTAGCTGCAATAGTTTGACCCTGTCAACAGAAAAGGTGATCCCAGTAGCATTGGTAAGATCTTCACCTTATGCCACAATCACATGCTATCACTATCAATGTATTTGCACAAAGTTGTGTCATATCTGGCATACAGCCACATATGTTTCATTGTTGACTAACAAAGAATCCTTGGTCTCCTTGTTCCAAGGAGTGCAGGATCTACAGTTTTTCAGCCTTGTGACCCTGAGTCATGCAGCTTTATGGGATTTGATTTCCATACCTTTTAAGAGGTGGGTGATAAATATAGCATAGCACTGTCTGAAATGAGCCTCCTTCTAATCAGTGGTGAGATCTTATCAACTTCATCCCAGTCTGCAACTAGTCTCCTCTTTATCAGAATGTCCTCTAAGATAAGGTGAAGCAAGCTCTATAAAAGATGGTGCAGGTTCTGGAAATGGATTAATTAAGAGGGTAGTAGAGAGTAGCATTTGGTCATTTCCCATTTTTTAAGAAAGTTCATATGCTAGGTTTTTATCATCTCTGGCATGGAATGTGAGCCATTCCTTTTACCTGTATTCAAAAAGCATTTAAGGTAACTCCTCGAGAAGCCCTTTCACATGTGTGTTGACTATCAGCTTAATTTTTCTTTTTTTCTCTGGGGATATAGGTGTGATTGGAAATGAAATGGAATTTTCTGGGTGTGTAAGTGAGCTCTTTCTGAACCAAGAGCTAGTCAGTTTGTCACTTTGGGACTCTGAGTTGTGGAGAAAGTGAAAGGCAGTAGTATTGGGTATTGGCTTTGCTTTGTGGTGTTTCATCAGGTGCATAGTTCTCAACTGACAGAATAGTACTCACATACTTGGAAGGAGTGAAATCAATGTCTCCATTGGCTGTAGACACTTTTTCCTTCAGGTAGAGTGATTCTTGGTCATTCTCTCCATATTTATGCTATGTCCAGGCCCTACTATTCCTGTCAGCCAGAGAGCTGTGGTGAGTGGGATGGAGTCTAGCTGGAGGCCTGTATCTAGTGGAGTCCCCCAGGGTTCGGTATTGGGACCTGTGCTGTTCAATATATTCATCAACGACTTGGATGAGGGAGTAGAGTGCATCCTCAGCAAGTTTGCTGATGATACGAAACTGGGAGGAGTGGCTGACACGCCAGAAGGCTGTGCTTCCATCCAGCGAGACCTAGACAGGCTGGAGATTTGGGCGGGGAAAAATCTCATGCAATTTAACAAGAGCAAGTGTAGAGTCTTGCATCTGGGCAAGAACAACACCAGGTTCCAGTATAAGTTGGGTACTGACCTGTTGGAGAGTAGTGTAGGGGAGAGGGACCTGGGGGTCCTGGTGGACAGCAGGATGACCATGAGCCAGCACTGTGCCCTCGTGGCCAAGAAGGCCAATGGCATCCTGGGGTGTATCAGAAGGGGGGTGGTCAGTAGGTCAAGAGAGGTTCTCCTCCCCCTCTACTCTGCCCTGGTGAGACCGCATCTGGAATATTGTGTCCAGTTCTGGGCCCCTCAGTTCAAGAAGGACAGGGAACTGCTGGAGAGAGTCCAGCGCAGAGCCACAAAGATGATGAAGGGAATGGAGCATCTCCCTTATGAGGAAAGGCTGAGGGAGCTGGGTCTCTTTAGCTTGGAAAAGAGGAGACTGAGGGGTGACCTAATTAATGTTTATAAATATGTGAAGGGTGAGTGTCAGGAGGATGGAGCCAGGCTCTTCTCTGTGACATCCAGTGATAGGACAAGGGGCAATGGGTTCAAGCTGGAACATAGGAGGTTCCACTTGAATATGAGAAAAAACTTCTTTCCAGTGAGGGTGACAGAGCACTGGAACAGGCTGCCCAGAGAGGTGGTGGAGTCTCCTTCTCTGGAGACATTCAAAACCCGCCTGGATGCGTTCCTGTGTGATCTGATCTAGGTGTTCCTGCTCCGGCAGGGGGATTGGACTAGATGATCTTTCGAGGTCCCTTCCAACCCCTAACATTCTGTGATCTTGTGATTCTATGTAATTTTGCAGAGTTCTTCTGTCCACAGCAGTGAGTAGCTAGTGGTTGTGTAGATTCTGTGGTAGTTCTGGGAAATCATGTTTTATGTTGGTGAGTAGGGGGAACTGAAGCTTCATGTGGTATATTCTTTACCTTCAGTTCCTAAGACATTGCATGAAACATGCTTTATGTATATGCTACCATGGTCTCAGCGTTCATTTAGTTCATTCAACATTACAGTCAGCAGAGAGAGTACTGGACCAAGGCTGGCTACAGGCAAATCCGTAACTGTAGAAATTTCAGTTCAGGTATTCACTATTAGATTCTAGTTAAGGGAAGAAAACCAAACACAATCATATCTAAAATTTACTGTAAATAACTTCATTCACCAAGATAAAAACCTGTTTCTCATCAGCATAACTCTAAGAAATATAAATGTGCATAGCATAAGTTTAAAAAACACATAGAAAGTGAGGCTGTACTTTCTGGATGCATCAGAAATTATTTTAATTTTGTTCTTCATTCTCTTAATAACCTACATATAATATTTTTAATAAACTGTTGAAAATCACTTCCTGGTAGCTTTTGAAGTACTTTGAGTAAGAAAGAGGAAAACGCAAAAGTAGTCTAATTACTGCAGTCAGGAAGAATTTTTTAATTTCTGAGAAAAATTACAAATTATGCTGAACAAAAGAACCTAGTAAGGGATGCTGATGCTGCATGCAGCTAAGACCCTCTTTTGAAAATCTCAGGATCCAGCCTTCTGCAGTGCATTGATGAGGAGGTTTCAGGATAGGTTCCAGTTCAGCTCTCCTTGAAGTGAACGTGTTAATGACTTCTGTCTGGTACCGAGCTCTCTCAGTGTTTTGCCTTAAAGTCAGTATTACAGCCTTTCCATGGCAAACCTTAAATTAGTTGCACTGCTGCCTTCTCCCTGTCCTTAATATGCAATGCTTGATGCAGTAATTCCATAAAATATTGGCTATGCTATCTCATTGATCACAAAAAGTTCTGTTTAAAGTGCAGAAACCCAGCACTTTCATGTTGCCTCTTGTATTGCACAATTTTAGTATGTAATTTCCAGCCAGGTTCAAAAGCTCAGTCAACAGGACTAAATGTGCTTCCCATTGCAGTGGGTAAGGTTTGTTCATCTTAGTTCTGATGAGAGGGAACTTTTACTCTGAATGATTAATGTGTGGAGTGGGGGGTGGGGGTTTCAATATGACTAGGGTTTATTTGAATGGTTAGGCTGAGATTCTCAAAGGACCCAAAGAGTTTCTTGAAGAGTAATTTTGAGCACTTGACTCCATTCAAGTGTGTTCCAGGCCTGATCTGCAAATTTCTAAAATTGCATTTGAAATTTGAGAAGAGTTCCCACTGATTTTTGTAGGCTTCTTAATATTAAATTTAATTTCTGGAAAAGCCTGCCTGAGAAAGAATCAGTCATTTGAGACTGAAGAGATGCCCTCTGGCTTGACTGACTTTCTGCATGTCAGATGAGTTGAGATGAAGAACCAACCAACCCACTAGTAAGAAATGGACCTACTGAAATGTGGAAAAACAAAAATGGATAATAACTTTTGGATTTCCTGTGTCCTGAACTGAACTTGCTAAGTGGCACCAGAATTGTGTAGAACTTTTCTATGGCTGTTGTTTCTTTTTACATAATGAATTAATTGCTTAGAAGTGTTTAATTGCATTAGTTTCTGGAATATTACAGAATGCAGAACCATTTAATAACAATCATGGAAAATATTTCCAGCTAATGTACTGAGAAAGTTGCCATCATCTTAATAATTCCTATAGTTTGCTTTTACAATGCTCAAAAATCACAAATACAAATGTTCAGAAGAGTGAGTGGAAGCGTCAGTTTCTTTCCTATACTCACCATCAAATCTGTAACTCTACTTGCTTATTAAGGTGACGAAATCATAATAAAACTGAGGAAAACCTGCTGTATTTGCAGTTCTGAGTTGAGCCAGCATATGTCTGAAACAGACTTATGAGTATGGTAGTGACTTGAACTCAAAGGAAGAAGGAATAGCAAGTTGGATAGAAATAGAAATATCATTCTGATGATGTTGAATACTATTTTTTGATTCCTTAAAATCATATTAATCTGAAGGCATCCAGTAAAAAAGTATTCTAATAGGCATTTTGTTAATGAACACAAAGCAAAAAAAGTTTATTTTCTCATCTCAATGAAGAGAATGCCAATTAAACTTTGTTTTCATTATGTTTGGTATCCTTATATATCTGGATATAAGCTATATTATTTGTTGGTGATTCTTCCCTTCTTTGTGCTTTTTCTGTTCATTCTTACTTTTTATTGACTTGAGAAACAAGATTGACTCCCTCTGGTGGAAGAAAACGTGTCTCTGCATTCCAGAGGGTGCTTTTCAGAGATCTCTTTAGTTTGGAGAGCACAAATCCTGAATAATATTTTCTAAGTTTAGAGTGTTACATCGTTATAAAAACATAGCAATAGCTTTTCTTTCTGTTATACAGAATGCAATGTTAGTGGTAAGTTGCTTTTGCTATCTGAAATCTTTTAAATTTAGGGCAGATATTTTCAGCATGTGTTTTCAAGTAATCAGAGTAGATAGTCAAAATTAAGTAAACACAGGTATGGACATAGTAGGATTGAAATAATTTAGTGTGCTGAAAAGACAAAAAATAGGAACAGAGGAAATTAGGTAAGTAGTGTAATAGTGATGATGCCAAGTATGACACAGAATTACACGAACAAGATGTTATATACCTGGCTTGGGATTTTTTTCAGCTCAAGAACATTATTTGATTTTAGAAGTAAACAACTAAAAGTTTGTCTAGCACCCTTTTGTTATAAAATGGTAGAGTTCTGCAATATTTAGATTATAGCTGTGAACCTGAGATGTCTGTCTCCTTTTTTCAAGTAATTGCCCCAAATCCCAAATGACAGAATAGGAAAGAGAGACTTTTTGTGATTACTTACTTCAAGTGATTATGGTTTGGATCCATACTCTGTAAAACCACAACTGTCTTCACATTAATGAGACAAAAATTTAAGAAAACGTCCTGGAAGACTGGCATTTCCTTGCTTGTGAGTTCATAGTGGTTTCTGTATATTTTATGTAATCTCTTTTACTGGAGTGCCTGCCTTATGTAATGTCTTAGTAATGGAAATGAGACCATCTGCACGGTCATCAAGGTTGTTCCCTGAAAGACATTCTATCTGCAGCAGAAAATAGATTAAATCAAGACTTTCAGAAGCCTTTCATCAAGCTGAGAGGGATCTTCCTCCCTACTTTCTTTAGAGAAGCCCATCTTCTCTGCCTATTGGCATAATTATCCATCTAACTTTGGGGCTTGGCTGCTGCATAATATTCCCATCAGCTGTGTTGCCATTGTTTGTCCCTTTTCCTATTCTGCCACTCCTAATTCAATTCTGCAGTCTAATAAACTACCTTCTTCCCTTTGGTTTGCATTGTCACTGGGATTGTATCTTTTCCTTTTATTTTCCCTGCCTTACCCGTAGTGTTTTCTCTATGCCTGCTGTAATTTCTTCTGCTGCTAGGTATCAGAATCCAACAGGTGGACTTCTGAAAACTGGCAAGCCACTGATCTAGTATTATTTATTAATTTCATTTCAGTTGCTATGCAAATGTACTAGGTGTTTTATGTGAGCAGAGGAAGACATACTCCCCGGAGTATACTGCAGTCGAAAGCAACGGGGTGCAAAAGGGAGCAGAATAGGAAAAAATATGTAATACAAACAAATTTTTGCTAATAAACATCTGCAATTTTTAATTTTGCATAGGATACATAAGAGTTTTATTTCTGAGCGAACATAGTAAGTAGTACTGTGTTGCCAGTATCTGTCTGGAATCTCATTTACTCTCTCATTAGAAAGATTCTTTAAAAGGAAACATTATCCTTCTGTTGGATTTTTCCCTTCCTCTGTGGGAGATTTCAGTTCAGTTCTCCCTTTCGCTGTGCTTGGGATCAAAACCATTTTTAGCCCCAAGCTTGTCAAAGATCAGGACATTCCACAAATATCTATTAAAAACATTGGAATAATAGAAGGTCTTTCTTGATTTGCTGGGTGTAATAGAGAGGTTGTGATTTTGTAAGTTACGTGCACACTAAATTGTCTACTATGCAGAAAAAAGAAAATCCTAAGTATATTAGCATCTTGGAGAGCACATCAGCTACGAAAACAACAAATCTAGGAACTAGAAAATATTTTCAATGCATTTTGGGGGTCAGTCATCTTTTTCCCTAAAATATAAAGTTACCAGTGGTTCCTTGAAAGTTCTGCACTGTATCTTGCCTTCCAAAGGTTTCACGATGTTTACTGGCTGTCAAACCCTTGAAATAGTAAAGCTATTTCAGGATACGTGTTCAGCACACCTCCACCCACTGTCTAATTTGCCTGGAACATGCTGTCCAGTGATATTTCAGGATATACCTGCTGGAATGCCCAAATGGTAGCTTGTTTACCTTTGATATTCTCACTTCAAGGAAGAGCTTTTTCCCCTCTCCTCTTTCTCTGTGTCATCCACTTGGGATTAGAATAGTGGTAGCCCCACTGTGGGGAATTATTCAGCAGGTGTAAGCTCAACACTGTGTTGATGTGCCTGCAGCATTCACAGGTGGAGAAGAGATGGAAGAAAAGTAAATGAATATTATATGTTCTGGATGTATTTGGTACTGCTTGTAGCAGCCTCATATTGCCTCTGGATGGGGGATGAGGCAAAGACTGTGGCAGGTCTCTAGAACCCCTCATGGTGCCCTTTCAGTCATCCTTAGAAACCTGGGCAACTTAGTACACAGTCTTTTAATATAAATGATAATACTGACACAATTAAAAGCATATTGCCTTTCTCATGTGTGTGTAGCATCTATCACTATACCTGTTTCAAAAAAGGGAGGTGAAAGGAATCAGTTGTATCATGTCTGCTCTTTGCTTTTTCTTAGCATTTCAGGATATGATGCGAGAACTATGTATGTATGCAAGTGCACGCCCACAGATTTATATCACACGTGCTTTCATTTTAATTAATTAATTTTAAGGCTTTAATGAAGTGACCAGCAGATAGTGATAAGCTGGAGATTTGGAGACATGTGCCCACTTAGTTCTGCAACCACTAAGTGGTGCTGCCATCGAATCAAACCTTATTTGGCATCTTCAGTATGATCTGGCTGACAGTGGTACTGATCAGTGCACAGAAGGTAACACAACTAAAAGAATGCTATTCTACATTCTTCCCTGTCATTTCTTGTGCACGCATGCCGTGGGGTAGGCACGTTATGATCAAATAGGCTAACTTGATATCATGTATCAGCAGCATAATTAACACTGACATATTATCATTGTTTAATAGTACCACCAGTATGCCAGACTTTGGAACTGAGAAGAAAGTTACATAGAAATTCTACATTTTTGAACTATATGTATTTTATCTTTGTCCTGTTTTTATCTTGCCTGCAGCAGCAGTATCTACAGTTTAGAGTATTTGTATTCCTTAAATCAAAAGGGCATTTTCTGGAAGGTGAAAATGTGCCTGTCTGCTGATGGGTGTAGAGAGTGTGTCTATAATAGTTCTCCTAGCTGAAATATAAATAAAGTAACTCAGAAACCCAAGTATAGCTCAGCTTGGCTTTCTTGATAACAGATCATCCCAGGTTCCAGTTTACAAGTGTTTCACATTCTGATGTGATTTACTGGGTGCGTGTGCCTTTATTCCTCCGACAGAAGTGTTTGGCCTGATACTTGAATGAACTCTGGCACACTCCTAAGTGGAACTTTTGCTCATGTATTCAGTAAAGAAACAGTGAACACTATAGCATTTAAAAACTTCTTGACTATAACAAATTAGACGATGTTTATGTTTGTGTTTGTTACGACTGTTTAACTCAAAAGCCTATTTGCAGAGAAGGAATCTGATTTTAGTAAGCCAATATAATAAAGCCTTTGATTTTTTACAAAAGCCAGCTAGCTGTAACTTCAGTGTTGGTATTTCAAGGCCTCTCACTGATATTTTAGAAGTTTGTGGTTGTTTGAGCTTCCTTTCCAGACCCTGGGGAAATAAGAGAATGGTAAATCAAAGCACAGATCACTGTTTGTATTTATTTTACTTCTCATTATGACATGTATGCAAACACTTAAAAGAAATACAGAAAAGGTATAATCATGATAAGATCCCTTTCATAGAACAAAGGAGAATACATTTCTAGTCTAATTTATTACACTATTATTCTATTTATTCTCCTTAATACCATAAACTCTGTTTGAGTGCCTCAGCAGGTTTGACAGTTCATTTATACTTCTAATTCAGTGGTAGTACTGTTTAAAATAGTTACTTATTCTTGAAGGATAATCCGAGAAAATAACTGGAAAGTATTTGTTCTGATCTGGAATGTGTCTTAATTCCTTGTGCTTTTCCTTTCGAAGCAAGGAAGTTTTAAAAGTACAAATTACAGTCAAGTACTTAACTGCCATGAAAAGTCATTATGTTGCTTTTGAAAAAAAAAAATCTTCCATTTGCATTTGCTGTATTCTCCCTGCTTCCCTTGCCTGTGACAACCAAAATCCAGACTATGATTGAGGAAATATTGTTAATAAAAATATTTAATAACATTCTGTGAAAACTAACTGGCACTTTTTTTCAGCTTGGATGCATCCTTTAGCATAATTGTGAGAGTGGAGAATTTTTTTTTTTATTTTAAATATTGGATAAAGCTTTTATAAGTGTCATCATAAATCTGGATGCCTTTGTCCCCATATTAAACTGAGATGCTCTCAAGGCCGCCTTCTTCCTAAATATATATCTCCTATACTTGTGAGAGAGATTCTGCATCAAGCTTCTCAGGTGGCATAAAGAAGCTTTGCCTGTATTGAAGTTAACAGAGGAATGACTGATTATACCAGCTGAGAATTGAGGTACAAGATTTGAGCCACCAGAGCTGGGATGATAAAAGCATCCCATGGGAGGTAACCTAATCTTTCACAGTTTATTGATCATCTGGCTTGTACTTCTGATGTTACTAGTTCATTTTAAAATTTTATCTTCTCACTCCTGCATTCTGCCACGCAGGTCTTGCCATGGCACCGCTCCCCCCAGCAAGCCACAAGCCGCCTCTCCTCTGGAGAACAGGCTCCAGATGAGGACGTTTTTCTGCAAGTTTGAACATTGAACAATTGCTATAGTAGTTTTCATGCCAGACTCTATCCTCCTTAGTCATGGCTATTCAAAACCACATCGCTCACTTAATTTCCCAGCATCCTCACAATGCACACATTGCTCCTCTGTTAGCTCTTTATTGACACTGGCAGTGAGGCCAAGCAGTGCTGCCTTATCAGTGTGCCAGGGCTGCTCTTAGATTACAAAGTGAGCAATGCTTCTGTCATGCTGCTTCTCAGCACAGAAAGCTCAGAAATTTTAACTCTTTTCTCTGTGTTCCGTCTCTGGTCAGCTGCATGTGTCTCACTGCCTGGCCAGTCCTTTTCTGCCCCATCTCCTGCCAGTTAGTTTTGTGTCTCACCTGCCTGCCAAAGGTTCCCTCCTACCCTCTGTTCCTTGTTCCTGCAACTTTCAGCCTCCTACAGTATTTAATTTTTTCAATCTTTTCAAATATTTTTTCAGTCTGTGTTCAAAGACACTGTTGTGGATTTTCAGGTATCGGTGCTTTTCAAGTCCTGAATGAGGTGGCACATAAATCTAGAGAATTCTAGGTTTAACCTGGAGATTAAATTTAAGTATTATCTTTATTGGGGTGTGTGTGGGGGGGTGGATCTTCCACTCTTTCCACCATTTAGAGCTCTTTTCTGTGATTTCTTTAGTGCTCTGATTATGTCATGATTGACTGATGGCTAATCCTGCAAAAAGGAAAGTTCTTCACTTTCTTTGAATGAAGAGGCCAAATGGAGGCAGTTTCTTTTACACTAAAATGTGCAAAACTCTTCTGGTTTGTTTTCATTTTATGAAAAGCATATGAAAACTATGAAAAGTACTGTACAAATTAATAATAACTTTAGGTGGGCTCTGTTTTGTAGAGCAGAGTTCAAAAGATTGCCACTAGAATAAACAGCTCTCCTATTCTCTCTTTGTAATACTTCACCAAGTTGATGTCTGGTGTAAGGTGTGGCCGTTTCTTGGCAGAATGATTCTTCTAGATTTTACTCATTTTTGCCTGTTTTCAGGAATACGCTTTTATTGCCTAGTACTGAAATTGCTACTTGGAGGAGCTTGTCATCTGTCCCTTTTCACATGTAACTTTAGTTTAACATTCCAACTTTCATAGTCCTCCTTGCTCACTTCATAAAACTTAAATGCTTCTCCAGTAAAAGGCTTCCCTTGGATGACCAAGCAGGAGAAAGAGCCTCACCAGCTTCGTGCCCTGTTTTCTCCAGCCTTCCTTACTGTGCTAGCCCAAGAGCATAACTGAGAAATTCCTTTGGGAAAGGGTTAGCTTGAATCCCTGCAGTCTCAAATTCACACATGTAAAAATCGGAAATGCACTAGAGATGTTCTGGTAAGCAAGTCTACTAGAATTCTTCTTCATTGCGTCTCAAATAAAAATTGTCATCTGTTCAACTAATGGCCGCAATGGTTGTTTTTAAGTTCCTGTTTTTAAATGTCTGCCACAAAAGGTAACTTGCCAACACTGACAACAAAAGAGAAGATTGCCTGTCTTGGGAGATAATGGTAAGAAAGAAGGCTGGTTTATTTTCTGATATTTTCCACTAACACTTGTGATTCGGAACATTTGTGTATTCTAATATACCAGAAATTGAAAGTAGTCACTAGAAACGAAGCTTGAAATGTCATCTCTTAGTGGAAGACTTACAGTTTTTCAGTGATTCCCATTTTAAGAAACAGTTTCAAAAAGCAAGGCCCTAGGGTTAAAACAAGCTCTTTTACCTCTTTTTACGTATGTTTCAAGCATCTAAATCTACTCAACAAGCATCCCAGTTTGCAAGTATCTTATTTTCTTTCCACGGAACGTCAAAAGCACCGCAAGAAGTGCTGACTATGGAATATAATTGATGTGGATGTTCTTCTGAGACTGTTTTTGTTGTTGTGCTTCAAGATAAAGGCAATCAAGTTTTTAAAGGAAGAATAAATACATATGCCTTTTGCAGCGTTGTAGCTGAAAATTAAATATTTTTCTCCTCAAATTTAGGCATATTTCCTAGAGTCACTGAGCTTTCAGTAACATTTTTAGTTAATGCTCTGCAGCCTACTGTTGTATGCGCCAGAACTCTTTAGTTAACCTTAGAGAGGACTCCCAGGCTTGCTCTGAAGCTGGCAGAGCTGTTGGGAAGAATCTCCACCACAGTGGAGGGGGTGTGGGCAGGGTCTCACTCTGTTGTGCCTGCTACAACATCGCTCCACTGGTGATACTGGAAATCCTGCAAAACAAGGCTCCTTAAAGTGAAATCAGCCTTTATCAAGCTCTGATTAATATTTTCTTTCATTTTCCTTCCTTTTCCTTCTTTGGCTAATATCTTGATGAATCCTGTTGTTAAAGTCCTGTATCCCACTGCTTCTTGTGATGTTTGGAAGTTGAGGGCACTGATTAGGACATTCCTTTTCTACCTGAAAAATACATATATTCTTGGGTAGAGGGGGTGAAAAAACATAAAAAATAGAATAACTTGTTGATAAGGTTGACTATTTTCCAGCTATTAGCTGGTACAGTTTTAAGACTGTAATTACCCCCAAAAGTTAGTATTCATTATGTCAACAGTTATTGGTGGTAACCTTACTTTGAGCAGTATTTATGCCAGTAGGGTTCAAGTCTTCAGAACTCCCTTAGTGTTTATTTTCCCCCTCATTACAGAATGAAATAAAGTTGAAGTAGATATTCCAGTGCTAGATTTATTATTTGAGTGTGTGAAAATTCTTTAAAATGTGTATCTTATCAAACTGAGCCTGATTTCAGTTGTACCTTTTACTTATCATGGAAGGAAATGACCATTGTTAGAAAAATCTGGAGGCCTCCCCTCATGAGATGCGAGCTGAAAATGAAGAAGCAGGATGCTTGTCAGAGATAGGAAGTATAATCAGCCTGGATCACCGTGCAGACATGTAGGGTTGATTTGTAGCTGGTATCTGCAAAATAAACTGCAGGGTTTAGTTTGCAAACACTATTGTGAACCAGACCTTGCAGGGTTTGCTGAGCTCCCGTTACAATTATTGCTCCTAGTAAGGCTTATTTTCTTGTCAAAGAAGATGCAAGAAAATCCATCTCTCCACTTTAAACATGGTAAGCCTTTGTCACCTACAGTGCAATTAATGTAAAAAATAGAAGAGCACCAGTAAGATTGTGACTTGCAAGCCAATGAGCCATTGTCCAAGTACCAGAGACTTATCTGAAGGGCCAGTCAGCCTACACGGTTTGCTGCCATTTGGCGATTGCCATTTCTCTCCTAGTTTGATGAAATATTCATGTCTTTGCTCTGCTCTCTGCAAGCACTATTGATTTCTTGTATAAACGTGGCTATATTTAGTCTAGACAAATGGAATGTGGATTGCTGCTGAATAAATGGGATGAAAGGCTGGGGGTTTGCCTGTCCGTTTCTCTTGGTCTGGAGCAATTATTTATAATCAAGAGTAGTTTTTGTAAGTTAAAGGTGATTTTTTATAATTTAGTGATTAGTTTTAGAACAAAAGTAAGCACTTAGACACAATCATTCTGTTGAGATAGCAGGCTAAGGAGGCAAATTATGTTCTGAGGGTTATTGTTACTAGCACTTTTTTAAAAAGTCCCAGAAAATTGTATGTTTCCAGAATTTTGAGAAGAAAATAATATACTCAGTAGAAGAGACTTGTTTCCTTGTCTCTTTTTATAAAACTTTTCTCTAATAGATTTTATTGTACAGTTAGAATTCAGTTCTGTGCATTGGCTGCAGTTTCAACTTCTGCTGCACCAGCTTTACTGCCCCTGCTTGCTAGGATATTTCTCTGTTTCATTTTGGTTTGCTCCTTGAAAACGAGCCCTCCCAGAGCAAAAGGAAGAAATATACTGAAAATCTTGTTCTGCAGTAATTTCCGACTGCATGTTTGTTTTAAGTTTATAATCTTATTTTCCTATGGAGATAGTGGAGCAGTAGGAACAGGAGCCAATGTGTTTGTGTTCCACTGTCCTCTTGTGGATGGAATCAGAACTGCTGAGCTTGAGCAGAGATGCTCTGCTATTTATTTTCCTCTTGTAGAAACGTTACTTGCTAGTTTTTTGTTCTTTTGAAAAATATGACGTTACACCCTGTCTCTTCAATTAATATGAAAACCTGAGCTTTACAAGTATTGTAGTGAAAATCAGCAGATCTCTCTCTTTCTGCTTTTTTTAGTCCCTTTGATTTAAATAGATGGAAAAACACAGGATTCTTCATGAACTACTTTGGTACTGATTTAACAATGTATACCATTACTACAACAAATTAGAATAAACCAAGAAGTTTTCATTTTCTTACAAGTCATATATAGTGTTTTATGTATGTCTAATCCACTTTTCAAAATCCTGTATTAAAACTTCTCGGTTTATGTGTTTGTTTTCCTTAAATTTTCTGTGTTATTTCTGTGTGTTTGCCAGGTATATTAACATGCAGTAACTATGTAGCATTGGGTAACTGTTCATGTGTAAAACCATCCTGAGAAAATCTACACAGTAGCTTTGGAAAGTCTTTTGCAATACAGTGAGAACTGGAAGACCTTCATCTTACACTGAAGAAGTGCCCTGGGTGCTTATTGTTAAGCATTATTAGTGCCTAGGAGATTATCACTAAATATTGCTCCAGTGGCTGTGACAGGCTTTTAGAACTAGGTTGCTTGTTAGTCTATTTAGCAGAATATTTATCTGGGATGCAGAAAGAAAGTGATTAAATAATATAGAAAATCTCCAGTTGCTATCTGAGGATCTGAAGTTTGCATACAGCATAGATTGCATTAGTACCTTGTTAGGTGTGTACATTGAAGCAGTCCTTGAGTGAAATTGGTCTTTTCCACAGTAGGAATGATCTCTATTCTCCTTCTCCAGTTATATTCTATTATATATATTTTTTTATATATATACACACATATATGTTTTGTTGTTTTCCTTCCACAGTGGATGTAAAGTCAGAGGTTCCTGTGGGATTAGAGACTATCTCACCATTAGACTTGCGAACTGATCTCAGGATGATGGTTCCCATGGTAGACCCAATTATGCGTGAAAAGCAGCTCCAGCAGGAACTACTTCTGATCCAGCAGCAGCAGCAAATTCAGAAACAACTGCTGATTGCAGAGTTTCAGAAGCAGCACGAAAACCTGACCCGCCAGCATCAGGCCCAGCTCCAGGAGCACATAAAGGTAGCAAAATTTTTCATTTATCCCTCACTTTATCTGCAAACTGAATATGCTTAGCAGACATGAAAAGGGAATATGCCTGAAAGGTTCTCTGTGAGCGAGAGATGGCATTTGAGTGATTATTTCTCTCTATTTGGGTGATAAAAGACTCTTCAAGGAAAACTGGTAGCACCTACACTGAGTTGCTCACAGCAGACCAAGGCAATACTATGACAATCATCAAGCTCATGAAGCCACCACATCCACAGAAAATCAAACTACCTATTTTACAAAGCCAGATTTTCATCCAGACTTCAATATGGCTGTCTCCTCTGCATGTACAGTTTTGCAGAGTCTATTAAAAGACTGCTTTTTCGGGCTGCTGTTTGAGTTTGTGCCCACAAATCAAATTGATAGGCAAGTGCCTAATATTTGCCTTTGTAAAACGGAGGCAGGCCCTGAAAGTGTTGTGTTTTCACTCTTCTCTGAACTGCCTCATATAACGTAAAAATAGAATTATTTATGGGATTACATGCACTATGGTAGGATTGCTATAATGGATTTTGACTGGGAATTTATGATCTTGCCTTTCCTTTTGTTTTTTTTCCCTTCTGATCTACTTGCCATTGTGCTGCTGTGCTAAGCTTCCACTCGATGGAGCTGACAAATGCAGTGGAGCACAGCAGCCAGAGTTAGGTGATGCACTGGCAAAGAACCCTGTGAAGTTTCCAGGCATTTTTGCCAAAAGAAAAAGAAGTGAAAACAGAGTGGCAGGCTGCTACATGACATTAGAATTTATTTAAGTGACAGACAGTAATGTACTATCCTGCTTAAAAGACTACGAAAAGTTGGTTAAGTGGTGAAAAGAAGTATAAAGCACAAAAGCAGCCACTGATACTCAGTTATTCAAGTGGGTTGTTTTAGCCAGGACTGACCTAGAAAACAGTGCAAACAGCACTTTCTCATGTCTTTTTGTTCTGTGCAAGTTACAACAGGAACTCCTAGCCATTAAACAACAGCAAGAACTCCTTGAAAGAGAGCAGAAACTGGAGCAGCAGAAACAAGAGCAGGAACTGGAGAGGCATCGCAGGGAACAACAGCTTCCTCCCCTCCGAGGAAAAGAAAGAGGCCGAGAAAGTAAGAACCAATGTACCATGAATCCTAGTAAGAAATTAATCTATTCCCCTTCGCGTTCTCCCAGCTGAGGTGGACAACAGGATTCTGAAGGAAGCCTGTTACTGTGTGAAATATGCAACTAGAGGAGTCAAGGCTGTGCTTGCAGAAGGGCAGAGCCACCTCTTGCACCTACAGAGATATGTTGCTGGTTTATGTACAGACTTGGAGGACTGTAGGAAAGCACATTGTGACAGACCTGTGTATATGCCTCTCAAGAATCCATCTCTTTTTTTTAAAAAGGAGGGAATTTGAAAGACTAGTTTCACTTGAGAACTTCTCTCTGAAGACTTTATTTCCCAATACAGAAAGCACTACAAAACAGCAAAAAATCAAATTACTTGCTGATTAACTACTTTGAGCATTGGTTCAAGAATGAAAATATAACAAAACATTTGAGAATATCGTTGGCTAAGACTTCTGAATACTTTTGCTGGTACTTTTTCAAACTTCCTAATGCATGCGCTATTTCATGAGGCCCAACAAGAGTTACTTCTAGCTTGTAAATAGTGCTAAGGCAGATGACAGATATAAAGGATACTGTTGGAATTTGGTGCTCACTAGAGGGAGACAGATACAAATAATTCTCCTTAGTGAGATTAGTTTAAAAAGTCAGGTTGGAGAAGTACATTGTGAAGATACTCAAAATGAAGCTGCCATGAGCAGATAGTGTTACTTGCCCCGCTAAATGAGCACAAGAATTGACTGACAAAGAGCAAAGCAGAGAAGAGCTGTACATTATGCTCATGGGGATCGTACGGTCCTGCCAACAGTTCAACAGTTGTAGGTGCACCATATTGTAGACTATAGAAATTAAGGTGCCCACAGTGCTTCCAGTACTTAGTGAATGATCAATCCATGCAACCATCACCAGCCTAGTGACCCAACAGGGGGAGGGTGGCAGAAGCTGCAGGAACAAAAGGTTCCTATGAGTGGTGTGAAAAATCAGCCTCCATATAAACAGTTGTTCGTTATTAGTGCTCCCACCAAAGGAAGACTAGTGATGTGAACTCAATGGTTTCCTTCTCAGTTTGGCTTGCTGGGTGGCTGTTTGGCATGTAGCAGCCAGCCAAGTAGCAATTGTGACCCCCCCTGGTCTTGCACCAGTATTTGCTAATCATGATCTATTTAATGAGTAGAAGAGGGAAGGAAGCTGTGGGGAGGGGAGTTAAGGTCTGAAGCTCAGGGACAGTAGAGGTATTTTATGGGAACTGGGTCACAGGGGAACATGCTCACCAGCTAGCTGTGCTGTGTCAGCGTTGGGTAACCAAATACCTAGAGTATTGGTTAATGCATGCCTTAGTGCTGCTGCTTTCAAAAAAAAATGTTTTTTCTTCAATTTTTTATAACTGTTTATGGAAAACAGAAAGAAGGTTTTCTTTTTTATGAAGAGTATTATGGCTGTGAGTAAAGAAGTATGTCCCATGCTGGAAGTAGGAACTGGCAGTTTAACCTGACATTGGCATGCCCTACTTCTTGTGCAGTATTGAGCTAGCCACCAAGAGAAGTCAGAATGACCTGTGTCTTCTGTACGTTTTGGTCTTTCTGTAGTTTTTGTGTCACAAGAGTGGAGTTATCAATTAAGACTCATGTTTCAGGCTGTGGTCTGTCTTCCAGACGTCGCAGATACAGGCTCTTAAGTGACTGGAATAAAAACGCTCCCTGCTGGCTCTTTCTGCTGTGTTCTGTTCATAACCAAGGCTGTGTTCAGAGAGGAGTTTTGCTGTGCTGTTACTGCTACTTTACTAAAAGAGGAAACATTCTTCACCACAAACTCAAAGTGACCTTTCGTCACTATCTTTTTAGTTCTATCCTTCGTTTTATATTTGGGAATTATTACGAAATAATTTAAATTCTTTAGATACATCTGGCCCTGGATAAATGGCCTCATCTATTGTTGAAATATTCCCTATGACTTCACTGGAATTCTGGGTTATGGCCAACTTCAGTCTTCTACAGGCAAACATTTAATCTGACTGTTATCTCATTTTGACTGATTTCCACCAATATATTTGAAGTTTACAACACTAGCAGCAGCAAGACACGTGCTCGGGTTTTTTTGTATTTTGGTTTCGTCTTTCTTTAAAAAAGTAATTTTTTACATAAAGATAAGATATGTTTAATTCTTTGTGTCTTAGGAGCAGTGGCCAGTACAGAAGTGAAGCAGAAACTTCAAGAGTTCCTGTTGAGTAAATCGGCAACAAAAGACTCTCCAGCAAACGGGAAGAATCATTCCATGAGTCGCCACCCCAAGCTCTGGTACATGTATGTTCAGTATTAAGCTGTTCCCTTGCCTCATCAAGGTATCTGCTAAAACTTGCAGAATATTGCAGGGATATTGGGAATCTGCCTCCAGAACAAGACAGAAGTTCAACCAAGAATTTAGCAGAAAGTCAAAAGTGTAGTATTTCTGGTTGAACTGTAGAGTACTTGGTGTTCAGTGGTGAGAGCTATACAGAACAAGATGCTGTCAAATTCTATAAACCTTTTATTTCAACTGATTCATCTCTTGATGCTATCACAAATTTTACAACTATACCTGTCATTTTTCCGAGTCTCTTCTATTTTTGCAGTTAGAAGAACTTGGTGTTTGATTTACTTGGATTTTGAATCAATCACAAAACTTGTTTTTTCTTGAAGAGGTCCTGCTTCTCAGTGAAATTACTTGAATAGTGCAAGTAACAAGGATTTTGAGAAGTACAGTGGTCATGTAGCTTTTCTTATTCTGATGGATTTTAGTGTCCAAAACTGCATATTCTTAGGATGGCTTGGCTTTGATGAGAATCTGCTTAGACAATTGAAACAAGTGATTTTGTTGATTCCTGTAATGGGCCTATTAACGTCTTAAGAGTTTAAAGTTTTTACAGTTTTGATCCCCTTTTTTTAATAATAATTAATTCCTTTTAACTTCCTTATTACAACAGACAAATAAATCTATCAAAGAAAATGAACTCTGGCTGCAGTTCTGAAAGATTTAAATGCTGTGCCTGAATTGACCTTCAATAGGACAAACAGAAATGCATATGGTACACTAGGGTTCCATCTAGTACTTGTTCTTTTTAAAAAGAATGACTGAAGCCATGCCCTTGAAGTTTCCATTCTGAGCTAATCAGAGCATTGTGGTAACATGATTTAATATATAGTTACATTGTTTCTAGTGGAGATACAGTACTTAATTTATTTTTTCCAAATAATGTGTAAAATTCTCTTAAGTATATAAGATTTCTGGACTAATAATCTGAGTTTAGTTCAGAGTCTTCAGATGAGAGAGAATGAGGAGCTCTGCAGGGGAACGACTTCTGCTATCCTAGGAAAGTAGGACATTCTGGCATGGTAGTGCCCCTCATGTCAGAGATGTATTATTGATTAACCCCACTACATTGGAAGGACAGGGAGACACTCTGTAAAAAAGACAAGTAAAATTATGTTTCGTAAACTCAAAGTTTGAAAGTTTCCCTTCTTTCCCTCTCTCCCCTCTAAACAGAAAAATCAACCAACAAAAAAAAATCCTATCTCTGGGGCAAGTGATGCAATTTCTTTGCAATTTGCAGTTTCCACATTTGGAAGGATCTGCCCACACTATTTCTTTCATCCAGCAGTTGTCAGAAAGCACTCTTCAGCTTGGAGCTTCTCTGCTGATGTGAGTGCTACGTGCTGCGCTCACAAAATTTACAAGTTGAACTTAAATGCAAGGTTTTATCTAGCTTATCCACTAAATAGTTTGGGTTTGTTGTTTTGTTTTTTTTTTTCAAGAGATAACTCAATACTTCTGGTTAGTTTTATACAAGCCACCCTGCCCTGAAAATCCCCCACGTTTTGATAGAAGAGGCTGGAGCAATGTACATCTATTTGTATGTAATAAACAAGACTTAAATGGCTTCTGCTGTGCCTCAGCTGGTTCATATTAAAATGCAACAATCTAAAATGGTCAGTTCCCCAAACTGGTGACAGATCCTGTCTGTAGGTCAACATGACTCTTATCCTATGTGACTTTTATAATGAGTGCAAAAAGGGTGTTCTTGGGAATCCCGAGAAGTTCCGTAACTTACTGTAAAAGAGCAATTGGTTACATGAGCCTGTGGTTTGTGCACACTTAGAGGAAGAACATAAACACAGCTGACACGTGTACGACGTGCAGATAGTTACTGCTGGTCACCTCAGTGACTGCTAATTCGTGACACCTCTGTTTCTGCTGCAGGGCTGCCCACCATACCTCACTGGATCAGAGCTCTCCACCCCTGAGCGGTGCCTCACCGCCGTACAAATACACTTTACCAGGAGCACAGGATGCCAAGGATGATTTTCCACTTCGTAAGACGGGTGAGTTAGCATAGTTCATTCAAGCCCCTTACCCAGCAATTCTCCCACCCTTTATTTTAACCAGGCTGGCCATCAGCAAGGCATGTATCATAATCCACAAAGCCTGTTCAGGATGATACTATGGGTAAGTTCAAAGATCCTGACTGCATCTTTACAAGGTCAGACTGACCACATGGTATCAAGAGTTGATGTTTCCCAATGCTAACAGCTACTGCAAGCTTCATTCCTGATAAATTTAGTTTCTAAACGGATCATCATTTCACGGATCTGTTATGGCATTATTTTCTTTGTCTCAATATTACTTCTGTATTTAATAGCTCTTTCTCTTTTGCATGGTAGATACAATATCTGTCTTCAGATGGTATGCTGCCTTTAGACAATGTTTTTCAGGACATTTTGAGGGGAATTCATAGGCAGAGGAGGAATTGGATTGATATATTTTGTGACTTTGTTGCCTAAGATTGTATGCCTATGTGCATACACACGCATACACATGCGCACATTTGTGTGTGCTTTTTACACATAAGAATGTGTAATATTGTGTGAGAAAATGTTCATTTGAACATTGCAGAATGTTTCAAAGGGTTTAGCAACTGAACCTTTTGTCTTGACAGCAGGTGAACTGTAGGCTTGACTTTTTCTGCACCATAAAGAAAGCTAGAAGGATGGTGGTGGAGTCCATGTGGCTGTTGCCTCAGGTCCTTGGTGCAGTGACCGGTATCCAGGAATGCAGGGAGACACTAAGAGAAGGGGAAAAAAAAGAAATGAAAACATTAGATGGCTTATTGCATGAGTCTGCTGTTGAGTGATATAGTTACATTCAGAGAGAAAGTCTGACCCCCTACTGTGCTAACAGCCTTTGAATGTGATTTAGCCACTGGGAGATTGAAAACTAACAGCAAAACTGGTACTGACTTGAAAAGAAGTGGCATTTGGAACCAGTATGCATTCAGAAAGAAAATCCACTCTGTGTCTAATACTTTGAGGCAGACTCCCTAAGCCCATATCATATCCCCAAATATTTTCAAAGGAATGAAAGCATAAAGAGCAAAATGCTAATTTTTTCTAGCTGAATTACTTAATGTGATCTTTGTACAATATGGTAGCAATATAACAAGATTCTATAAAATCTTGTTCAGGCTATTCAGTCACAATAAGCCCTTATGTGGTTCTTTGCTTAATGCCACTGTACAAAATATATTTTTCTGTGCCAATAAGCTACGTATTTTCATTTTTTAAACAAAAGGATACACTCAGTGTCTTCTAAGTGCTGTGAATTCATCTAAATATTTTTGAAATGCAAGTTTTAATTTTTCTTCTATGTTTATATATCTTAAATGTTATGATTTATATTTATGATGTGTCAGACTGTTGATCTGTAAAACAAAACATTTTTAAACATTGTAACAGTAAAGTTCTCATGCAGCTGCTAATACTTTTATATCTCTGTGGGGGTTTCAAAATATTCCTTAATTCAATTCCCATTGTCTGCATAAGAGGACTATAATATAATTAAATCCAGATGTTTTCTATATGTTATTCCAAATATTTGGGCATGCAGTGCATCAGTTCCAAAACTGAACAAAGGACATGATGACTCTCTGAAAAGACATCTACAGAATAAATAGACAAATACTAATATAATCATTAGCATAACCGTTTCTATGACATTTACATAGTGATTCTAATAAGCAAATATAAATGAAGTGTACAGCATGTTGTATGTTAGCAAGGGAGTATAATTGATAGCTCTCTGTATCCATGAAAACAGCAACTGTTAAATATCCTGTTTACATGTCCAGTCTCTCCCTGTATCCGAATTGTTTAATTCCAGCCTTCAGCAACATCCCCACAAAGGTTCCAATCATTGTTCATCAGGTTGAGAGTAAAAGCAACAGGAACCAGAGTGACACAAGTCAAATGACCCTAAACTGATCTGGGTGGTTATAGGGCCATCCTCCAGGCGGAGGGGACATTGTGGAGCCTGTGTCATCCTCATGGGACCTTACTAGACAAAGATGTCCCACGAACACTCATGTATATGGACAGGCTATAAGCCTGCAGAAATCTGACCTTTGCCATGAGGGGTGAACCTTTTTTCCTTTCCTTTAGGCTATGTACGCTTATTGCCACTGGCTCCTGGTAAACCCTCTGTGGTGCTGAACCTGCATGAAGTCAGCAATTCATATGAAAGCGGACCTCACATTCCTTTCAGCCTTAAGAAAGGAATACCTGTTGTGGGTTTTAATCACAGCTTTGTTTTGCTTCTCAATTTTATTTTCCATATTCATAATATATAGAAGTACCTTTTTCTTTCAACTGTAATATAATGCCCTTGGAAGATAATTCTGATTGAATCGATTACTCTAAGATCAGATTTAATGGGAAGCAAAGCGGAATGATTCTCTCCTGACATCCTAATGTGTTTTTCAGTGCTAAGGGAACACTGAGTGTCACCCAGGCATTGTAAATCATGAGGTTTGCTTGCTCCCTTTTTTTTTTCAGTAATCTATTAAACCTTTCCTTAATTAGTCCTTAAGTGGCATCACCTTATTAATCTTTTAAAAATTATTTCAGAAGGACTATGGTAAAGAGGAAAATATTCTGTGCAACTTTTACTCTTCCAGCATCTGGAATGATGGGATGCATAGGTAACTAGGGAAACACTTCAGAGTTTCACTCACTCTGTGTTTACAGTTAGGTACCAGAGTTGACATCCTAGTGCAGTGACTGTGGTTACTCAGTACCTCTTTCAGCCACGTGGATTATTCCTTTCTATACAACATGCAGCAGAACTTGTCAGCAGTAGGCTTCACACAGCTTAGCTGCATGGAGGATTGGGACTGTGTAAGGGGCTAGAGGCCAGGATACGCAGCTCTTTGCACAGCTGCATTCAGATGCTCTGTGTTGACAGACTTTCAAAAGAGCAGGGCAAGGGGAGCTATTGCTTCACTGGACAGATAAATAGACCATAAGGAGAAGCTACACATCTGTAGCTGAGAGCAGAATTTAGCATAAACAGCATCAGATCAAATTTTAAAAATGCCCAAGACCTTCACCATGGATACCAGTCATAACGTGTGTTTTCTGCAAAGCACCTAAAAGCCTGAGCAGCACATGGCTCATTAACTTTCAATGAGACTAATGCATCTAAATTACCCAGAGAGGTTTGAAAATTCCTCCCCATTACTGAATACTTTTGAAATTCATACTGACTCTTGTAAGAACTCTGATGGGACCTATGCAGTTTTGAAAACCTGATCATTTAATATGGGGAAATTCTGATGGCTGATCTCCATAATTCTAGGTCTGTCTGTCCAGGAAAATAATGATCTACTTGATGACGTTGCTGTAAAACTAACTAAAATGTAGCAAACATGGATTTGATAGGCTAGAAGTTATTTTCCAAAAAACAATTTTTTAAGGTTGTTTTACCTTATTGAAATAAATGCAGAAATTTTGGCAAAAGGCCAAAACATTTGCATTTTCTTCAGTTTGTAACATTTCATTTTCTGTATGCAAGTGTTGATGCAAACCAGCAAAAGGCAGTAAATTCCAGTAAAGATTAGCTCTCTAAGAAAAGCTGGATGCTTTTTTAAAATGTTGCTATAGACAAAATTTTTGCATTTTGCCTCATGTTTTGGCTTCTGTTGGAAGAAATTCCTGGGGACATCAGCATATCAAGTATAAACTGTTTTTTTCTTTCCTGAGTTTAGCACAATCATGGTAGAATGGGAATGTCAATCAATATTTCTATTTATTTTGGGTTTACGCCAGTTGAATCTTTCCTTGCTGGTGGAGTTGTAAGTTTACAACTTGCATTTTGCTTAGGGATTAGAAGATCACTCATAATAGTACTATTTCAGATGTTTGTAGCTCTCTTGCCAAAAATTGGAAGCATGCTTCCAAAATATAGCGTGTTTTTTTTCTAAATAGCAAGTAATACAATGTTCTTTCTTGGAGGGTGGGAAATAATGTAATTTCATACAGGAAAAAAAGAGGAGATGAAGGATTGTTTAATATTGTGATGAAAGAGAGGAAGAAGGCTGTGTTGCACAGTTATGGAGATCACTTTGTAAAAACCATATTAAATTAACCTGATTAGGCAGTAGAATAACAGCATAGCTCTTGTGTAATAAGAGTGAAAGATTCCTGAATAAGAACTCAGCAGATGTAATTAAAAAAAAATCAGAATATTTCCTTACCATCATTCTTTCTACACTTAGGGACTCAGTAACTTACTGGAGCAGTTGAAGCTGAGAGGGAGAACATTTACTATGAGAAAGTTTTTCTCCCCTTCCCTTTTTGCCACCAAATTCCATTTCTGTTTGCATTTTCTACAAAAACACTCTCCTGAGAAGTAACAGTATATGAAAAAGCTGCATTTCTTTTGGTCTTCAGTTTGAAAAAAAAGGCTTAGAGGATCACAAACCGTCAATTACCATGTCTGCCAAAATGAAGAAGTCAAGCTCAGTAGAGAAAAACATTATTTTTCTCTGAGTTTATGAGCAAGCACAATAAATGGGAGAGGCACTTTATTTACTGAAGCAGGGAAGCAAGGCAAACAGGATGATTTTCCTCATTTTATCCCATTTTTCAGGGATGCTAAGCATTCCTGCCTCCCAGAGTCTTTGTTTTCCTGGGTTAATGAACAGTCTTGACAGTTTTGGACTAGGTGATGTGCCCAAAGGAAAGCACTCTGTGCTTTTCACAGAGTGATGAAAAAAACAAACAAACAAACAAACAACAAAAAAAAAACCAAGAAAAAAAATGTATCTTGATTCCCAACCCTTCTTTGGCTTGACTTCTCCTCCCATTAATCGCCAGATTTTTTTAGTCTTCCTAAATTCCCTATCAATAAGTGGAAAGGGCATTATTAGTAGTAAGAGATTTTAGAAAGAGAAGAAGCTTTCACTTGCAATCGAAGAGTGAATCTGAAGCAAACTGTTGTTAACAGCTTCCTCTGGATTCATGTAGTGAACAGGCCAGAACAGAGTTCGGCCCCTGGGAGCCAGCAGCTGTAAGGAAGTGTAATACCTCTGCAGCTACTGTGCTGGGCTGCAGTCATCTTGGGTCCATCGGGGTTCTGCAGCCCCCTAAGCTGAGGTGAGGAGAGACATGGTGTTACTCTAATTTAGCTCGAGTTAGAGGGAAATTTTTTAAAAATGTCTTAATATTAAATAAAAATTAATGCTGAGGTAGGTATAATGACTGTCAAAGAGAAAAGAACTTGTGTAGGTACACTTTGATATCATGAAAGCACAGGGATTCAGCAGGAGTCATGACCAGGGTGATCCCTTTAAAGACTATTATAGTCAGTGCAAGATTCTTCCTTTAATATATTTTATTTAACGCTTACTTTTAATTGCAGGAAGTGAAGCTGTTACATGTGGGTGATTCTTAGTTTCAAGATGACCTGGATAAAGGTTTTGTCTGTATTTTCTGTTTTAGCAAGAATCCCACTACTTACATATACATCACCTTCTGTCTTGCCAGTAATTACTCGAGATACTCTAGAACTGTTATGCCAGGTACTGAACCTTCTTGGTAGCTAAACTAATTATACNCAGTTATGGAGATCACTTTGTAAAAACCATATTAAATTAACCTGATTAGGCAGTAGAATAACAGCATAGCTCTTGTGTAATAAGAGTGAAAGATTCCTGAATAAGAACTCAGCAGATGTAATTAAAAAAAAATCAGAATATTTCCTTACCATCATTCTTTCTACACTTAGGGACTCAGTAACTTACTGGAGCAGTTGAAGCTGAGAGGGAGAACATTTACTATGAGAAAGTTTTTCTCCCCTTCCCTTTTTGCCACCAAATTCCATTTCTGTTTGCATTTTCTACAAAAACACTCTCCTGTGAAGTAACAGTATATGAAAAAGCTGCATTTCTTTTGGTCTTCAGTTTGAAAAAAAAGGCTTAGAGGATCACAAACCGTCAATTACCATGTCTGCCAAAATGAAGAAGTCAAGCTCAGTAGAGAAAAACATTATTTTTCTCTGAGTTTATGAGCAAGCACAATAAATGGGAGAGGCACTTTATTTACTGAAGCAGGGAAGCAAGGCAAACAGGATGATTTTCCTCATTTTATCCCATTTTTCAGGGATGCTAAGCATTCCTGCCTCCCAGAGTCTTTGTTTTCCTGGGTTAATGAACAGTCTTGACAGTTTTGGACTAGGTGATGTGCCCAAAGGAAAGCACTCTGTGCTTTTCACAGAGTGATGAAAAAAACAAACAAACAAACAAACAACAAAAAAAAAACCAAGAAAAAAAATGTATCTTGATTCCCAACCCTTCTTTGGCTTGACTTCTCCTCCCATTAATCGCCAGATTTTTTTAGTCTTCCTAAATTCCCTATCAATAAGTGGAAAGGGCATTATTAGTAGTAAGAGATTTTAGAAAGAGAAGAAGCTTTCACTTGCAATCGAAGAGTGAATCTGAAGCAAACTGTTGTTAACAGCTTCCTCTGGATTCATGTAGTGAACAGGCCAGAACAGAGTTCGGCCCCTGGGAGCCAGCAGCTGTAAGGAAGTGTAATACCTCTGCAGCTACTGTGCTGGGCTGCAGTCATCTTGGGTCCATCGGGGTTCTGCAGCCCCCTAAGCTGAGGTGAGGAGAGACATGGTGTTACTCTAATTTAGCTCGAGTTAGAGGGAAATTTTTTAAAAATGTCTTAATATTAAATAAAAATTAATGCTGAGGTAGGTATAATGACTGTCAAAGAGAAAAGAACTTGTGTAGGTACACTTTGATATCATGAAAGCACAGGGATTCAGCAGGAGTCATGACCAGGGTGATCCCTTTAAAGACTATTATAGTCAGTGCAAGATTCTTCCTTTAATATATTTTATTTAACGCTTACTTTTAATTGCAGGAAGTGAAGCTGTTACATGTGGGTGATTCTTAGTTTCAAGATGACCTGGATAAAGGTTTTGTCTGTATTTTCTGTTTTAGCAAGAATCCCACTACTTACATATACATCACCTTCTGTCTTGCCAGTAATTACTCGAGATACTCTAGAACTGTTATGCCAGGTACTGAACCTTCTTGGTAGCTAAACTAATTATACAATCTTGGTCTAAATCCTATCTTAGTTCTCCTTTTACTGCCTAATGCATAGCCAAAATTGAATTATGAAGATCTGCTTTGTATGGTTACATAATGGTTTTCTTACACCTTCTTCTTGTGTATCTTTTCAGAAATGTTTTATAAATTAGTATTAACAAGTCACTTGCATAACTTTTTGACAAGAAGGTAATCAGATACTAGACACCTTTTTGACTTTTGAACCTAAAGGAAACAACTTAAATAAGGAGCAGGGAGCAGTCCTAAAATCTAAAGCATTTTAAGAGCATAATGCCCATTGACAATAAAGTGGAATAGTTTCAATGGGCATTTCAAAGCCTATTCCCCGTGGATAAATAAGTAACAAAATATTGCATATGAAATCTGAGACTCTTTGAAATCAGTAGAAAGTGTCCTGTTTGATTTCAGTGGGACTGAGATTTTTCTTCCACTCTATGTAGGACAAGAACAGTTAAAAACTTTTAGAAAAGTAAACAAGAACATCTAAAAAATGGTAAAAAGAAAGAAACAGACAGAGAAGTAAAAAGTGGAAATCACATGGTATCAGATCATCCAAAATAGAAGATGTTGGTCAGTAAAGATTGCACTTCTCCAAACTCTTGCAAAACATAGTTTCACTGAAAAATCTGTTCAAACCCACAATTCTAATTAAGGGTTTTAGCTGCCAAATAACATGTTCTGGCTAAAGCCTAGGAAGTACTACAGAACCATTCATGAACAACGGCATAAGCTTTGTACTTTGCTTTTGATTTTCTCATGGGAAAGTAATATAAATGAGAGTGATACCTCCCTGTTGGCTTTAACTGTTAGAAATGCAAAGCATGCTGAAATTGTACATAATTCTCTTCCAAAGGAAAGGAAATAGCATTTCAATGGTTTTCCTCAGTGTCTGGTTGAGTTATGGTGGTGCACAATTATTCCTGGTAAATTACTCTACCAGATGGAAGGTTACATTGTATATTTAGCTAATTAAGTTGTAGGGGACTGGAATTATATCCCAGAGCATAAAGAGCCTATCTAAAAGTAAACTTGTTTTAATTCAGTTTCATTGTGAAGGTACAGTGTCAACATCTCATTAAGACTCTAAATGGGTGGGGGCTTTGTCCTCACTTCGCTTAACATGGAGAGATCCTTTCAAAAAGTCAATCTTGTCTACAGAAGTTAGACAAACATGTTTTGAAAGTCCAAACAACTTGTGGGCCAATTTTATATTAATTTGTCTTCAGTGGAACTGAAGTGCCTTCCTGCTCCTGAGCTGAATTTGGCCCATAGTTCCCATCTCTCAAAGCTCTCTCAGAGCAAGACATATTGCATTTTGGTTGCTTTTGTTTTCTTGGCATCCCATACTCTGTGTTGTCTTTGGACAACTCTAAAGACTATGCTTCAGCAATGTAGACCTGCCCAGCTCTCTACTGATGACACCGATACCCCGTTAAACTGGGGGAGAAGGTCATGGTGTTTCATCAAGAATTTCTGAAGGCTTATGAAATATCAGATTATACTTTGTGCCAGCCATCAATGAGTTATCACTGCTGGATATTTTCTTTTATTAAAATCTGTGGGATTTAATCACCCTATTAAATAATACCTTCTTTTATGGGGCTTGGGGAACAACATAATGATGAACATGATTATTAAAACCAAATGTATCTATGTGTCAACTTGTGACCCTGCAAAAGCCTTGTCTTTTGGAACCGACTGAAGTATATGATCAGAAGTCGGGGTGAGAATAACCAGTTGGGACCTAACCAGAAAGACTGCCAGTCATGTGTATCTAGATTTGGTTATTACCATTCAAATGAGGGATGCCCTCTATTAAATGGGCTGTTACACCTTCGTCATTCTGTTCTGTACCTCCTGAGACCTCAGATATGATTTGGCTCCTATAAGTGGTATAAAAGTGCAAAAAAATTACAGAATTTGAAGCTGTACAGGTAAGATGAGAATTAATTTTAAAATATCCTTGTTATTTTATTCTATGTTTCAAGACAGTATAGTATTATTTGCTTTTTAAACTCCTGTTTATTATTGCAAAAGAATACCAGTTTACATGGAAGAAGATGAAGATGGACCTGCCATAACCATAATATGCCATGGTTTCAGCAGACTTGACATGTAATGAGGACTCAAGAGACACAGTGAAACCATGGCCTCATTGAAACTACTGTATAGTGCAGTTGGTGCAAATGCAAGGAGATACAGTTTCTGTGCTAAGGAATAGAAATTATGAAGAATTCTATCAAGACACCTCTTCTTTTGCCTCACAGCTTACCTGCAGAACAGAAATCAACAGGAAATGTGTCACACTGATCAGCCTTTCATGAAAAATGTAAAGATTTCTAACTGACTAAATGCAAGTAGTACACTAAGTAATTCCTGCATCTAACTCAATAAGTCATTCCTAGAAAGATAATACTTGTTTGCATGGATAATAAACCAGAAATTTTATGTTTCATACAGACTTCAGTGAATAACAGGGAAAAGTTAGATATTTAAAATGGCTTGAGGGAATATTTAATTTTTTAACCTTCTTCAGGAAATAAATGAAAAATTGATAATCTTATTAAATTGGTTTCCTTAGCCTGAAGAGAGCTGAAGGTCTGAGAGATCCCCTCTAATTTCATTAACTTGTTTACCACGTGTTTCACTAAACCTGTTTTTTTTTTTATTTAGTGAATGGATATTTACCTTAGTCTGAATAAATAAAGCATTCTACCTTTTACAAAAGTAAAATAAAGCAAAGGACTAAAGGGATTCACATATGACCATATCTCCCCTTAGAGCGAATGGCTGTAAAAGAAATGGTTTTGATATATGCTGAAAACACATGAGGTGGTGCAAGCCAGAAAAGTGGTGTCTCCATCCTGTACCACTGTGTCTGGTGCTCCGGCCTGTCTGGGACCAGCCAGTGGTCAGGTCCATGTAGTTCGTGGAAGAGCTTTAGAGGGCATGTGTAAATAGCTTTCAGTCTCATGAATCTAATTTAAAACTGTTTCAGAAATGGCATTTTAAATTGCCAGAATTTGGAAGTCATTAAACCTACAGAATTGGACTACATGCTGGTATCTCCCAGTCTGTCAGCCCATGGGGAGGATGTCCGATGTTTTGGAACATGGAGGATTGTCCAGAGGGGTCTTGTGTTGGGCTGTGCCCTTCTACAGCGAGTGTCAGTCAGTTGTGTATGGAAACAAAAAGTCACTGCTCATCTTACCTACGCCTAACACAGTCAGCTCTGTGGAGGTGGCTGAAACAGTTTGTGGCTGCCTGCAGGAAGACAGAGCAGAAATCAGAAGCTCCATGCAGAGCATAAATTATTTACACGTCTGTGAGAACCACATGCAGCAGAGGAAAGGCTTGTGAGGCTATCAGGTCTCTCAGGACAAACTCATTTGCAGCTCTCCATAGTGTGGCTGAGGAGGCTGGAAGGAGTTTTGGTGCATTACCTGTGTTCTCTCCCTCTCTATTTCTGCTTAGCTTTGGCTGCATTCATAGTTTTGGTGAGGAAGCCCAGATTATCTTCTCATTTACCCTTTCTGATGGTGCATAGGGGTATATTGTGACGTTCATTCTGCCTGTGTCACTGAGGGGGAAACTGAAATTTCTCCCTAGCCCACCACCCTCAGACTAGCTTCTTAGGAACCTTAGATATGCCTCTTTTGGCTGTTTTTGCAGGTGAAGCAGTACAGTGGGATTTGACTTCTTCCTTGATCTCCAGGTCCTGGCATAGCATAGACAGCATAAAATATATTCAGATCGGTATAGTGCGTGACCCTTCCCAGCTTAAAAAAGTGACAGATAAAGAAATAGAGAATGCCAGTGAAGATTTACTTGAAGATCATGAAGTCTTTGTTTCTTAGTTGTTTCTGTTGACTTAAATACATTAGACAAGTCCAAGTTATTGTTTCAAAATGATCTTAGTGATAACATCTGGTGCCTGGGCAATAGGGAACAATTTATCATTCTCGAGTAAGATGTGAATTTTGCTGCTGCTGCTCATGCTGTTGCTGGAATCTTTGTAGCCAAATTTAGCATCATTTACCTCGACTGCCCCACAGCTTTCTAAGCCAGCCTGCCAGTGAGGAAAAGGAAATGCTTTCACTTTAGAGCCTTTCGTAGTCTGGACAAAAGCTCACTTTCTGTTCTTCAGGTTTCCTATATATGGCTTTAGCCTCAAGATGAAGACCTGCTCGCTATGCACCCTCTCCCATCCCCCATTTCCTGCCTGGGTTCGTTAAATGCTGATTTGAAGTTGGCACACACTCTTCTGATACAAAAGTAGTACTGTGTTCCAGGAACCATCAGAAAGTAGTGCATTATTATCTTTTACGTTCCCTTCATATATATATATATATATGTCCTCTCCCCATGCGTAGGAAGGATTTTTATCCCTTCTTCTTAAATACCTCTGTGTGTTTAATAAAAAGAAGCAGTGAAGCAAAGCCCTGTCAAAAACCTCAGCTCATTTGGGAGCAATCTGGCCCCAGGCTGTATTCTTTAGTGCTAGTATCTGCAAATTGCTAATATTAAGCAAAGTGGAGTATAGGACATAATGACTTCACCGAATCATTTTCCTATCTCTCATGCTTGTGTTTAAATATCATGTTACATACACAGGAGAGGAGAGTTTTCTTTCACCTGAGCAATGATGGTTGTTGTGATAAAATTAATGTGTGCCTATATAGAAACCTGTATATTTTCTGGTTTTAGCAGCAGTTACTTCTTTTCTCCTATATGAAGCCACCATAAAAGATGAGGAAAATTACTGAGATGCTGCTGTCTTTCTTCTTCACATAGGACCAAAGTTCTCAGTTCTGTAGGCATAATTAGAAGTCATGCCAAGGAGTTAGGTAACCAATCTTGGGTTGCCTGTGATATCTTCTGTTGTTTAAACTAATACTTTCTGTATCTTTCATACCTGTTTCCCACTTACAGTCATTTAAAGAGCAATACCAGTTCATTATTACCAGCACTAAAAAGAAAATAAACCAGGTAATAGCAATGAGACTGAACAAGCCATACTACTGCAACAGCTCATTATTCCAAATTATGCTGCAGGTACATAAACAAAGTAATTTTCAGGCTAGTCTATCCTGAAATCCATTTTGGGTGAATCACTGAAATGGGAATCAGCTGATTCCCATTGAGATCAATGACATGGGCTTTGATGGCCTTCAGAGAAAATAGATCTGTCTTGTTTTCTTTGCAACAAAACACTCTCAAATAATATATCTGCCCTTTCCTCGGGTGGAGACTGATCATTACTTGTTCCAAAGTGCTAAACGTAGTACAAGTGCCAAGATTTATGGAGCGAAGAGGATAGGCGAATAGCGACCAATTAGACCAATATCAGAGGTATACTGGATCTTAGCAGGATTTTAGATGAAGAGCATAACCTACCAGCCTGTTGCCATGTAAACATGCAGTCCTCTTTTCCTCAACGGCCACACTCCTGGCCACGTGCTCTTGGTTTTCTCTTGTCTCTGGCACTCTGGTCAGATGATTCAGAGCCCACTATAGTTGCAGGCATATAACCCAACAAACGCCACCTCATTCAGCACCTCCTGTGCTTTAGAGAGGCCTCAGAAGGGTGAGATACAGGACATATCCTGTATGGGACAGAATTAATCTAGTTTTGAGCCCTGGACCCCAGTGGGATGCGTGGTGTACAGAAAGTTAGCCATGTGTATTCATTGTCTTGCTGAGTGAGGGTCTGGGTTTATGGTTGAATCACCACATAAAGTAATAGACTGCATGAAGGGCTTCTCAATGATTCTGTGGTACTAATGGGGCGAAAAAAGGTTTATTCTTCGGGGTTTGTATCTGCATGAGGAAGCTACTATGCAGCAAGCTGGTGAATAAAGCTTTAACCTCAGAAGTTTTTTGGAACTGGCTCCTCATGTGACACTTTTACACGTGGAAAATGCCTTTGGGTGATGAACATAGTCAACCTTGTCAGCGGATTAATTAAGCTGAGCAAAGGTGCTAACAATGTGCAGCAGAAATATTTACAGGGGTGGCTAATGCAAAACAGTTACTTTGAGTATTATCCCTCTGTAGACCACTTCTAAGAACCACTAATTAAAGTATTGAATTGAATGCTCGTTTGAAACATAAGGTAGGTTAATTATAATTTTTCACCATTTGCCACTAAGACTTTCCAAGTGCCTTGCAAGTACTGGAGGAACAATTTAATTTAAAAAAAGAAAGTTTGAAAAAATTAATTTAACTTTTTGCTCACTTGTTTGCATTTCAGAGTTTAACAGATTAATTTCTAAATAATCTCACATACATGCTTTGTGGCAGTCTTTGTGTATATGTATGAATATACATTTACAATTTTAATCCGCAGCTCTATCCTTGAAGTTTAAAATACTTAATTTTCCCTTTTAAACCACCAGAAGAGAGATGGCAATTACAGATGTGTTATTATAGCCTTCATGTAGGAGTGCACTGAAGCACATAGGATTGCTGTTGTGATCCATACCTGTTGTAGTCAACAATAGTTCTGCTTCAGCTTCAGTGAGGCAGGGTGGTCCACTGACCTCTAGTCACACACCAGCTCAGTGCCACAGTCACAAATGAATATCAAGAAACCATTTACCAGTTCTGCATTTTGTCCATTGGAGCAGACATCCTCAAACCAGTTAAACTTACATATTTAGTGCACTGAAACCTGAATTCTTATTGCTAGCCATCAAGTCCTAGCTAGTACCATGTTAAGAGCTGGCAGGGTCTCATGGGAGATGTTCAAGAAAGCCAGTATTTGAAGCACACACTCTTCAAACTTTGGCTTTTTTTTTTAATTGGGAAGTTTATTTTTTAATTATAAAACCACTCTTCTCTATACCTTTTTGTTTTAAAATTTATTATTTCCATTTAAAAATTATCTTAATCTTTCATGCAAGGACTATCTTCTCAGATGGCTCATAAATTCAGACATTGACATAAAAGTCTGCTTTCTCTGCTTATTATATGATTGATTCAGATGCAGAACATGATGGCAATATGGTAGAAAATAGAAAGGCAATTGCTGTGACTGAGCATGAAGCATTCATATAGAAGTGGAACAATTCTCCAGAGAGTGTTGCAGAGGATTTGTATCACATTTGTCTTGAGTATGGAAATATTCTCCTAAATTTTAGGACTATGAATAGTATGAATCAAAATAACCATAAGTACAAATGGAGTGAGCACTTCCTCTTCCAAATGTCAGTGTACCTGGGTGAGATTTGTGGTGAAAGCATTAGAAACATTGGTCTTATTGATGGTAGTAAGTGATAAAAAATAAATTACTCATTAATATTTTTATTATTAAAGATTTTCAGGGTTGTACTAACCTGTGTATGTGTGGTGGGTTAACCGTGTCTGGATGCCAGGTGCCCACCAGGTCCCTCTGTCACTCCCCCTTCAGCAAAATAAAGGGGGAGAATAAGATTAAAAACTTGTGGGTTAAGATAAAAGCAACTTAATTAAAGCAAAGGCCAAGGCTGTGCACAGAAACAAAAGATAAACAAAGATGTTACTCTCTACTTCCCCTCAGTAAGCGATGTCCAGCCCCTTCCCAGGAAAGCAGAGCTTCAGTGTGTGCAGCAGCTGCACCTGGAGACAAACCCAGTAACAAATGCCCCCCTCCTCCTCCCTGCCCTTGGCTTTTATGGCTGAGCTGATGTCACATGGTATGGAACAGCCAATCCGGGTTAGCTGTCCTGGCTCCGCCCCCTCCCAGGATGTGTTATAAACCCCCTGCTGGCTGCCAGGGCAATACTCAGTGCTGGGAGGGCTGCTGGGGGGGGGGGGTACTGCTCTATCTTCATATGTTGGTCTAAAATGTACTTGAGGCACAGGCCACCTAGAAGGGAGTACTTGCTGAGAGGGAAGGGACAAAGGCAGGCAAGTGACTGCAGGTTACAGCAGCACTCTGGGGGAGGTGCAGCCCCTTGGCTTTTGCGTGAGCATTTCTAACATCCCCATCCCTGAAGGAACAAGTGGGACAGTAGGAAATAGATGTGTGATATTATATGCTGGGCAGAGACTAGAATTATAAGTATTGGATTGAGTTCCTGCCCTGAAATGGCACATGAATTAAGATTCCATTTCTTTTGTTTTTCTCCTATCTCTTGCTCCTTTTTTTGGGCTGGGCTTATGTCTGCATATGGAGAGAACTGATCCCAGTTTCCAGCTCTTTCTATTTGGAGATATTCCTTAGCCAAGCCTCAGTTCAAGGAAGGGAAATATAAACAAATTCTGTTCCACAATTATCTTTCACTAGCTTTTAGCAGTCTGTTTTGTAGAGGGTTTACTTAGAAGAACAGATAAATGAGTACATGAAACATTTTACCATGCTAAAAATATCAGAAAAGAAAAAGCACAGTAGAGCTTCATCTCTGGCCTTCAGATGAAAAGACTCTGTCCATTTAGGAAACAAAGGTGGAACTTGCCCAAGGTTGATTAAATATAATCCTATGTTTTCTGGGAATCAATCCTACTTCTTCATTTTCAGAGCATGTATTTTTCTGTGCAAATGTTCTTAGGACACTGTCATAAATCTAGCTGTTTGGTGTGTTACTCAGAAAACATTGAAGTACTGGGCCTGAAATTGCTGACCAAGAAATGTTCTGCCAGCAAGGCTTGTCGTAATTTATATTTTTAAGAGAAATCAAAAGCCACCAGTGGAGGCTTCTCTCTATTTCTGTCATCAGACCATAATCCAATTATAAAGTTCCAAGTTCCAAGCTGTATTTTCATCCAAGTTTTCACCTACAAGAGAGATAAAAATGATGTGGAATAAAAGTTGCATTAATCTCTAATTAATACTTCTGCTATTAACAATAATTAGTGGGTAACTTCAGAGCTGAAATGGGATGAGAAAAATACTGGGATCCAAAGCTTTTCAGCTCTCTTCCTCTCTTTCCTAACCTCCAGTCTAAAATGGAGTTGTATGAG